>WBZZ01002596.1:212500-240000 GCA_019918135.1 Paulinella micropora | reverse complement strand
TTCAACCATGAAGCAAAGCACACCAAGCGTTGCTGATAAGAGGGCGAGGACGAGGCTGAAAGAGGCTGTGGAAAGACTGAGGTAAGTGAGGTGAGGGAGAGTATGTTAGCTTTACCTTTAGCACAAGAATCAGCTGAGACTGAAGAAGAAAAGGCAGACCAAGTGAGAGCTATCACTAAGAAAGAGAAGTTAGAGAGGGAGAACAATAAGATGGCTCATAGATATGCAAGGAGTGTGAAGGCAGAGGTGACGAAACAAAGAAAGAGAGCGTTCCTGTTCGTGTATGGGAGATTGAAGGGTAAGGCGAGGAGAAGTGTGAGACTTGGTGAGGGATGATTCTCCTGACTTTGGGCAAACTGTGAATGAGACATGGGATAGATTGGTGCAGAGATTTGGAGAGGTGAGTGCAGAGGATGTGCAGGATAGGGTGACTGCGTTGCATAAATGGAAGACGAGGGAGAATGAGGACTATGCACCTCAGTTTGATGAGTTGGCGAGTTTAGTGGAGAAGTTAGAAATGAAGGGGCATGGAACCACTGACATCACATACGAGACAATCATAACGAGAGCTTTGAAAGACCCTTGCTATGCTTCTGAAACGTGAGGACAGATTGGAGTACGTGGTTGAGTACCCTTTCAGTAAGTAAGAAGCAACACAAGTGGACTTTTGAACACTGGTGGGGGGAGGTTCAAGAGAAAGCACTAGAAATAGATAGGACCAAGGAAAGGGAGAGGAGGGAAGGGAAGGGAGAAGGAAGGAAGAAAGAAGGAAGAGAACGGTCATATGCTGCAAAGGCAAGAGAAGGTGTGTGTGTTCTTTCAGGGGGCGAGAGGGTGCTTGAAAGGGAAGGCATGCAACTTTAAGCACATAGAGGGAGTCATGCATGGACAATGTTTTGTCTTTGAGAAGACAGGGGAGTGTAAGTATGGGGATAAGTGCAAGTTCAAGCACACAGAGGAAGGGAAGAGAAGAAAGAAGAACGAAGAGACGAAGACTTGCTTTAACTGTCGAGAGAAAGGGCATGTTGCTTCTGAATGTACGAAGAAGTGTGCGACGTGCGGGGGAGACCATCCTATGACCAATTGTGAGGTGATAGAAGAAGAGGGGAGGAAGAAAACGAAAGAAAGAGGGAAGAAGGATGAAAGCTCTAGCGACTCAGAGGGAGAAGAAGGAGTGAAAAAGAAGAAAGACATAAGTAAGGCGATGAGCTTGCTGGACAAGAGGAGGTATGGGCTGAGTGCCGGAAAGAGGTCACCAGGGGTCACATACAGTGACAGTGAGAGTGAGGAGGAGGAGGAGAGGCCAGGAAGGGCCTACGTGCTCAAAAGGTTGACGAAGGAAGAGTTCGTCACTAACATAAAGGCGGCGACGCGTTTCTGCGAGCAGTTGTTGGACCCGTCCGACTCCGATGAGGATGAGATGGAGCAAGAGGAAGGAGAGAAAGTGCGTAAAGCAAAAGGTCCAGGTTTCGAAGCCGGTCCTGATGTTGAAAAGGAGATGTCAGACGGCGATGTTGAAGGCGCAGATCGCCCGGAAGCGGATCGGGAACGTTATTCTATTGCTCCGGGAGGGCCTGGCCGCACATTTTTACGAGCGGGAATCGGGTAATGAGCAAGGACTAGGAGACGGAGTTCTATGGGACAGTCCGACCTACATTCGGTTATTAAGTCCGGGGGAGGTCAAGGAGTTGGCGTGGCAGTCTTGACTTAGTCGCGGCGGGACCGTCCGCGGAGATGCAAGTCGGATGTGGCGGATCATCATCTTCTGTTTTCAGACAGTATTACTTATTATTTATCCAAGTAATTGTTTTTAATGTTGTTCATTGCGGGCCTTCATTCCTAATTAGGGGGAGCTTGGGAAGTCAGAGAATAATTAGTCATAGCGGCCCTTAATATTAATTCTAATTACTAGTCATATTGTGACATTTATGGTACTGGTGGCTACCTTTTAGGTATTACCTATATCAGTCATATCATTACCACTGAGTGCGAACGTTACTGTTTTTTTGATTTTCTGTGGCGGGATCGTATCTGTTGATCAAAGTTGAATCATGGAATAAGTAAATATTTGAACTGGTATACTGGGGGACTTACTGGGGGACGCACTAGTTCGATCCTGAGCCACTACAACCGGTCCAGATTCCTTAAGGCTTAAAGACAATCGTATGGCCCTTTTGTGAGAATTGCTGTGCTCGCATCCGAGAAGCGGTTTGGGTGGTCGTCCATCTTTATCGAACTGGCCATATGTTTTTCTAAGCATTTTAAGCGTCGGTAAAATGGAGGCAACTATAATTTTTTGAGTTTTTAATGTTTTTTTAATCGTCTTTTTTATTGTAAAGATTACGATGAGATCTGGTCCTCACTGAAAAAAAAACATTTGAAATTCAAATTTTATAACGGTTAAAAAATGTTGTGTCTTGTGTATTAAAAATAATTATTGTGTAAAGTTTGATCAGAATTCACCATAATTTGGTGCGGACCAATATCGAGGCTGAGCTTTCTGAATCTGCAGCCTTTTTAAAAAAGGAGCAGTACTTGAAAAGCCTTAGTTTCCTGGGTTTTTGAAGGTTTTGGGACCTTTGACACTAAAAAATGTTCAGGCCGGTCCAGGCCATGCTAGCCAAAAAGCCAAATCCTGTCAACTTTTTTTACGGACCGGCGCAGTCTGGCGGCACTTTTTGAGGAAGCTCGGCACCATCTTCAAATGCCCAAGCCTTCTCGGAGATCTTGGGCAAAAGGAAAGATTGGAGACAAGAACAAAAAGAGAACTGAGAGGGGAAAACGTTTCTCTGAGCAGGGAAAAAAAAATTCAAGCAACAGAAACGAGAAGCGGTGGCAGAGGCAAGGCAAGCGTCCTCCGATTATGGCAGACACACAGGCACATTATTGGGGGCAGAATGTCTCAAAGTGGAGGCAGAGATTCTCGATGATTTTGAAATGGAATTTTCTGTCATCACCCCCAAAGGGGCTGGAGTGCATTATATGACCAGAAAGGAGTACTAGGGGGGTGTAGAGAGGGAGAAGATGACGCCAGTAAAAGTGCCAGATGCGAATGGGTGTGTGGGTAGAACAGGAGAGCCATACCTGCGAGAGATGTGGCAGTGGCAGGAGACAGATGATAGGTGTAGAATAGATAAGTATGTGACGGGGAAAGAGATAGTGCTAGTGTGTAGGGTGCCCAAGATCAGAAAGGAAGAGAAGGTGTCCAAGCAGACTAGGAGACAGAGAAAGCAGAGGTGCGGGGCTGTGGTAGGGGGAGGTTAGGCGAATGTTAGGTGAGGAGCATAGGTTGACAGAAGCAGAGGTGAATGATTATGATGAAATGGTGAAAGAAATGTATAAAAACTATGCTGCCCTGCCTGACGAGAAAGAGATAGCAGATATAGCGTACCAGGCACTCCTGCACATGGATTGCAATGTCATGTCGGATAAGCAAGTTCGACTTTCTTGCGAGCAGTCCAGCATCCATTTCTGTCTGGCCAGAAGGTCAGCTTTGCTTTTTTTCTTGTCTCTTGTCATAGAAATTTGTGTGATGTAGTTGGCGGAAAAGAGCAAAGAACTGACAAAAGAAGTAAATTTAAAGTACGATCTCAAGGTTTCAGCAGATGGTTTATCTGCGAGTGCGAATGTCTACACGATTCTAACGGAGTTGGAAGCAAAATGGCTGAAGGATGGGGGAGGGGAAGCCGATACGCTGATGATACCAGTGGGGGGGATGGAAGAAAAACTGGGGCAACTCTCAATTCAGTACTGTGGGCGATCAATGTTTTTGCAGTTGATGCTGAAAAGAAATTGGTGCAGGGCTTTCCGCACCCTACCAGTCAAGAGGGGATCTTCCCTGTCCTCATTTCTAGGTGCGGGCAAGAGCTGGAGGAGCTCAAACAGTCCGCAGGTATGTAACATAACGTGGGGGCATAAGGAGGGGGCAGAACTGCTAAGGCAGTATGAGCGGTTGTTGCTCTAATTTTTTTTGAAGTTAGCGTAAGGGGCAGTTCTTTATTGATCTGCCCCCACGTTAACGTCAAACTTCTTTTTTTTTTTTTTTTTTTTTTTTTTTTTTTTTCTCTCTCTCTCTCTCTCTCTTTTTGCTCCTCGCTTACTAGGAGAATCTATAAGGAAGCTAACATTAGTTCGATTCCACATAGATTTTCCCACATCTTTCTCTCTCTCTCTCTCTCTCTCTCTCTCTTTCCGTTAAGTTATTAACAATAAAACTTTATTTAATATTTGAATTAGTTTTATTAATACTTGAATTAGTTTTATTAATAATTGAATTAGTTTTATTTATTAATACTATTGATAAAATTTTTTATTAATAACTTGTAGGTGAGCTTTTAGCTTACCTGGAGCAACTCGAAAATATTGGATGGACATCCCCGGACACCGGCCGCCATCATAAGGTTAAACTTTTGTGACCGGTGACATGAAGTGGCTGCTTTCATGCACCGGGCATAAAGCAGCCTCTTCCGATAACTCTTTTTTTGTGCACGTGCCATTCAGACGATAGAGCAGATTTAGAGGTAGAGTGGGGTGTGAGTAGAAAAAGCACGGATGATGCATCACAGCCCGAAAAAAAACATGCACAATCACTTTTTCATTTCGTCCCCCTTTAAAGACACATACCCGACTTGCTGCACATGATGTTGCGTGTGTGCGGCCGCATGACCGATTATATTATACGAGAGATTTTGACAGCAAAGCCTCGTGTCCCTTGGAGCCTGGACATTCCGCCTGATTCCCCGTACGCGTCCCTTGACGCAAGACTCGCGCAGTTCAAAGCTATACTTGCAGGTACAACTGGCAGGGCGGGAAAGGTAATTTCCTGTTTTAAATGTCGGTACAATGCTGACAAAAAAGACCATGAATGGACAGGTCTTGATCGCAGGGTAGCGTTGCGACGTTTTATGACGGAAATTTACGAAGATAATTTGAATTTTGAAAATATTTTCTGCCGGGCCGCTGGAAAAATATTAAGACTTTTTGCGCGGGCTGGTGGACTCAATTTTGCAAAATCAACAATCCTCGTATTTTCACGGATGAGGAAGCGGATTTGTGGCAAAAACAAACTCGTTCGTTGTTCCTTGAACTCACTTACATGAAATATCAAGGCCCCCCTCATCCTTTCATCGAGGATGGGACTTGGTATTTCAGGAAGTCACCGGGTAGAAGCGGTGAACCAAACGATATCGTTTACTGGAGGGAGGATGGGAAGGAAGTGAGGAGACTCCTCAGGTGAGAATGGGCCCGTTATGCGCCGGAAGGATGTATATCCTTACGGTACTTTCGATCCGGACTTCATTACTCCATACGTGCATCTTACCGTTAATCATATCGCATTTTTTTTGAAGGCTCACGGAACTATTTACTGGTTTTCTTGCCAATCGCGAGAGCTAGTGAACAACATGCATTCAAAGCTTTTTTTCAAGCGTAACACTCGTCGCGATACGTGGATGTCAGAGCTTTTACATGCTAACTATCGCGTCAAAGAGCTCCAGTTCCGGGGGTACAAGAAAAAGGACTACAAGTTCCGTTGCTCAATTTGTGCTAATTACTACGTGTACAAAAAGCCTTTTTAGAAACATGAAGAAGAGTGCCGCGCTGCAGCAGAAGTTGACTTAGACCTTCTAATCAGTCTTAGCAAGGAGAGGATGTGGGCGGATGAGGATTTTTTTTTATTAATAAATTTATTCAAGTATTAATACAATTTCATTATTATTAATATTAAACCGGCCTCCGTGTATAAAAGTTAAGTAGTTATAATACAACATTTTATTAATATATAATAATTCCTAGCAACTAAACCAAAAAATGTCTTATTGTTAAAAATCGATTTTGCAGTTAATGCTGAAGCCAGCGACACCTAAAAAAATATATATATATATTAAAAAAAAAAAAAAAAAAAAAAAAAAAAAAAAAAAAAAGAAGGCAAGCTTCTCACGGGCTGGCGGGCCCTAGCGCTGCACGCAGCGCCAAGGTGCCAGCCCGAATGCGTGGAAGGGCACGGGCCGGGGCGGGCGCACTGGCACTGAGGCCGCTTGAGCTTGAGGCCGCGGGAGCGGGGCGCGGGGGGGGGGGGGGGGGGGGGGGGGGGGGGGGGGGGGAAGCTTGAGCTTGAGGCCGCTGCGTTGCGGCGGCGGCGGCGGGCAACCTAAGAAGAAGAAGCAAGAAGAAGAAGAAGCAAGAAGAAGAAAATGTTTGAGGGAAAAAAAAGGAGGGGGGGGGGGGCCTCTGGGTCCACCCAATCGTTCGCCTCTGCGTATTCCGTTCTCATCGACTTATACTTTTTTGCGCCTTTTGCGCCCTTACTGCGAGGGCGACGCTTCACACCCGCAGTAGGGTGGTCCAGCTTCCATTGCTTTTTACAGCCGGTACACAAGTGCCCGCAACTGTTCGGAGGGGCGGGCGGTGCGGGCGCGGGCGGGGCAGCGATCTCTTCCTGTGTGTGTATATAAGTGTATGCATATTCATTGCATGCATGAAATGTATGTATATATGCATGCATGAATTACCTCTGGCTCGTCGTCGTCGTCGGTGTCCACGTTCACATCCAGAAGCCGCTCAACATAGCGATCCAATTGCATGCGGGGGGTCCAGGGCTCATCTTCGTCTTCCTCCCCCTCCCCCTCCCTCTTTCCCCCTCCCCCTCCCCATCTACCTTTGCTTCCTCCTTCCCTTTCTTTTTCCGACTATCCATCTTCTCATATTTCTTTTTCTCACTCTCATCCTCCTCATCGTAAACATTCAATAACACCCCAGGCGGCGGCGTGAGCACCAAACCCCCCCCCCCCCCTTCTTTTCCTCTTTCTTCTCTCTAGCTACCCTCTCCGCACTCTCCCTACCCACTAAGAGTTAACTCGCATTTTTCTACCATCACCTCCCCCTCCCTAACTCGCTTCTCATACTGTTCGAGGCGGGATTGGACGTGCTCCCGCAGCCTCAGCCCCCCATTTCTGCATTGCTCGCAGTCAAGGGGGCTGAGGAATTGAAGACAAAGCTCAAGGGGGACAGGGGCTACCGTTTGCATTTTTTCCCTTCTCATCCCCTGTTGTGCCGGGCCCTCGACTACCTCATGGGGGGGCGACTGTTGATGTAGGAGGCGTAGAAGGGCTTTCCCCTGTGGGTTCCCTCATCCTTGTTGAGGTAAAACCAGCCACGGCCGCTGGTCATGAGCAATGCCAATCGCCACCCAGGGCCCTCCGTCGCCTTGGCTTCCTCGTCCTGCGGGGGGGGGGGGGGGGGGGCGGGGGGGGGGGGGGGGGGAGGGATGAGAAGAGAGAGAGAGAGAGCGAGAGAGAGAGAGCGAGAGTACCCAGGACATCACCACCAACTTGTGGTACCCCGGCCTAAACCGGGGTACGTTGATGGTGATGTCGCCCACCGCGGTGACCCGCCAGTAGCGAATCCACCGGAACGTCGCCACCAGCACGAAGGTGCCATCCTCCTTGAGCTCCTCCTTGGCATCCTAAGAAGAAGAAGAAGAAGAAGAAGAAGAAGAAGAAGAAGAAGAAGAAGAAGAAGAAGAAGAAGAAGAAGAAGAAGAAGAAGAAGAAGAAGAAGAAGAAGAAGAAGAAGAAGAAGAAGAAGAAGAAGAAGAAGAAGAAGAAGAAGAAGAAGAAGAAGAAGAAGAAGAAGAAGAAGAAGAAAATGTTTGAAAAAAAAACAGAAAAAAAAAAGAAGAAAGGGGGGGGGGGGGAACCGCTGCTGCTGGGTTCCCTTTTTTATTATTATTTTTTTAGTAACCTCTACCTTTGCTTTGAGTACTGTCGCCACCCGCCTCAACGTATTCCTGTACGCTGTCAAGATAGAGATGTCCATATTGACATCTGGCGGCTGCCCCGTGATGGCAGCCGCCAGATTATGCAGATCCGGGAACCCTACAGCTATTACTCCGCGAAAGGGCAGGGTTGGGTCATCTTTTACTGTGTCCTTGAAAATATTTATGCCCGTTAATACACAGACTTCGACCACCCCCCGAGTACAGTCAGAGCCATTTTCAAGGCAGACCGGAGGTCTACCCTTACGAGCTCAATGAAAAAGTAACAAAGGAATTTTAATAATTGAACACAACTGGTTCAGTACTAACGACCACTTCTATTACAGAAAGGGTTGTCAAGAATGAACCCAAACAACAAGCCAGAGGGAAAACACCGGTCAAACCGGAGTGTCCCTTTGACTGGTTCCCTGACATGATGCGTTACGTCCGTAACCTGCACAAATGCCAAAACACACCACAAACCACAACCTATAAGTGCGTTTCCCTTATTTAGCCATAAATTCCCAGTCACGGGAAAAAGGCTAAATTTCACGGTTTTTCCGTGACCTTTTTTCCAAAACTTCAAACGGTTACTACATGTACTGTAGAAGGATCGGGTCAACGCTATTAATGTGGGAGGTTATTCCATATGGATGCTACACAACTGTGTATTCTGCATCCTAATAACCCTCTCCACGCCGGTAAACGGTTAAGTGTAAAATGTAGGTTTTAAGGTCCTATGGGGGTCCAAGCTTCCTAGCTTTTCCTCCATATTCCTTATCCTACTACAACATTAAAACCAGATATATTAATCAGAACCGGAAATGTAATGAGAATTCATCTTAAATTACATTTAATAACAAGAAAATACTTCCAAGAGTAATTCCCGTAAAGCCCCAATAGCGTATAAACGATGTAGTATACCGTGGGTGTTACATAGCACCTCTTCCCCCTCCTTTGAGATCGCTCGGATCTCAATCCTGGAGTAATACCAACGGAGACTACATCTCGTATAATCTCGTCAGTACCGGCTTTTTGGGGAATCCCAGCCGATTGTCCACCATCCCAAGAGCTACACTAGCTCGACCCCTGATCAAATCTTATCAAGAGCCATCCAACAGATTAAAGGCTTGTGCTTCATGTGGGCTAAGTTCCGAGACTTATTGTTGCCCGAAGATCGTGAATCATGGCACTCTACCAGCTCACGTCTTCAACCCTACGCGCGCGATTTCCCGAAGTCACAGACCCATAGTCTGGCCGACCACCAGCCAGACCCTGTCTAATCCGTCAAATGTGAATGGTGCCTTGGCCCTGAAGTCCGAATAGACCGAACCCCAAAGTCCAACCCTTAAAACGACGATGGCCTTTTCGCCGAGTTCCCTTGTACTGTGCCCGTAAAGTTTTAAAGTTGAGTAGGACCCTCAGTACTGTTTATCCCACACACTATGGTCAATGTGTGCCCAACTGCCCTCCGACCCGCTTTTCCGTTCCTTCTTTTTAAAGTTGCATCCCGGATGCCCCTTATCCCTTTAGGCTCGGATGCTTCTTCCCCCGCACCGTTTCAGTTGCGTGTGCACCCCCGATTAGCCTTAAATCAAGCCCGCTTTGCTTGAGCAAGTCCCAAACCTTCTGTGGAATGTGCCCGTCGTGCAACTCGAAGGGGCAATCAAGCACTCCCCTCGGCCACGCTGATATGGCCCATGCCTCGTGATCCCTGTCACCCTTCCGTGTGGCTGGATCAATTTTGGCATCCCATACCTCCCTATTTGCAGCATCCCACCATACCGGGACATACTCGCGGTACATCCGGTTGTCAACCGTATCCTTATCCCAAGGCCGGTAAAACTGCAGCATAGGCGGAAGGTTTTTGAGCGCACTCCTTGACGATCGAGTCTTCCTCGAGTCCTCTGCCAGTCCCACAACCTTCATCACAAAGAGAGTATCCTTGTCTCCCTTTGCAACGAACCTAGTCGGGGGCCTGACCAAATAGAACCGACCCAGAACCCATGTCATTTCTAGTGCCTCATTACCCTCCTTCCATAACTTGTGCTTGACGTCCACCCGCGAGGGCACCACTGGCTCCTCCGGCCCCGCCTGCACATCCGTCCTCCCGCGTTTACCCGGCCTACTTCCAGGTTCCGAGTAGATCAGATCATTATCCGTCGCCCTCTTCGCCGCCTCTGTGGGTGGCTTGCGACTTGTATCTGACCCCTTTTTCCCAACCTCAGGCCCTTTGGAGCTTATCTGGCCGACACCCTCTTCAGGGGCCCGTGCCTTCCTCCCCTCCTGGCCCTTTCGGTCCCCGGGCTTCCCACCCTCGGGCTCCTTATCCGTTCCCAACTTAGGAGGGTCTTGAAACTCCCCCTTTTCCCTGACGAGCGCTTCTTGGAGCGTCTCGTTCTCCATGAGAAACGGATCGTATTTGATGAGGCGTCGAACATTGACAATCTTGTTCTCCCCCCTGCCTCGTATCCGATAGTTAAACGGCCCAGTCTTGCATCACCTGATAAGGCCCCTTCCAGTGGACAAACATCTTTGAAGATATGCCCTTCGGAACCTGTGGGTAATACAACATGACAATGTCACCCGGCTTATAGGTTACCATAGACAAGTCCTGTTCCAAGGGTTCTTTGCTCAGCTGACGGGTCTGTTCCGCCAGCCTCGCTTGCCGTACCGCTTGCATGGCCTCCATGGACACACGTATACGAACCCCCCACAGCTCATCCTCTTCCATCATAAGCCCAGGCCCATCCTGATATACCAAGTGCTGGGGCATGACTGGCTCCTGCCCGTATACCACCTGATATGGGGATCTACATTCCGCCCCCGCTCCAAGAGCCTTCGATGGCATCGCGTTCATAGCGAAAACAAAGCTCGGGACCACCTCTCTCCACAAGAGCTGACTCTTCTTGCAGTATGTCCTTAGAGCCGACTTGAGTGGTCTATGCACCCGCTCAAACTTGCCATTAGCCCTCGGATTGTACGGTGTAACGTACTGTCAGTGAACCCCGTAAAAGTTCGCGAGCCTTTCCATTAGCTCGTTGTCAAAGGCTGGCCCCTTGTCTGAGCAGATCGTCTTGGGGACCCCTATCACACATAGGACTCGATCGATCAGCTCCCTGGCTGTCGTCTCCGCCGTTGTGTCAGGCACTGGTATCGCCCAAACGTAATTGCTCGCCCTGTCAATGACCGTCATCAAGAACTTATCCTTCGCCGGCCCCACCGGCGGCAACGGTCCCACGTGGTCCACATGCAGGAACTCAAAGAGCCTTTCCAGCAATGTAAATTTCCCAACCGGGATTTTCCCTTCCACTGGGTGCCGTTTGTTCATCTGACAGGTCGTGCAGCCCTTGACCCTTTCCTTAACGAACTTATCCATTCCTTCCCACCAGAACCTCCGTTTGATAATCCACTGCGTCCTTTGCACCCCCGGGTGATTAACCAACGGGATCACGTGCGACGCTACGTAGATCATCTGTCTCAGTTTAGCTGGGACCCACAAAACCCACTTTTCCGGGTTCTTGGCCGTCTCCGCGGTTTTGCCCATATACCACAGGAGACCATCCCGCCATGCCAGAGTCTTAAGCTGTGTTCGGATTCTCTCCGTCAGCAACAGCTCGTCCTTTGCCATGAAGTACCGGATCAAGTCCTTGTACTCCCCATCGGCCCTCTGGCACTGTCTCCAGGCCTCCACGGACGCGATACGCACTGTACCGTCCTCTACCTGGATTCCCACTTGAGGTCTGGAGTCCGGCTCCGACCTCTCCATAGCCTTCCCCGGCTCCATTGAGGTCACCTCCGGCTCTGGAGCCGTCTCCCCGCCCGGGTCTTCCACGTAGGTTCGAACGGCCGGTGCCGCGTGCCCCAGGCAACAGTAGCACTCATGCTCCACCTTATCCTCATCCAGAATAGCGGCTTTCTCGGCCTCATATTCCCTCAGGCGTTGCACAGCCTCCTTCGCAAAGTGTTCCGTACAACACTCCGCTTGGCCAACCTCCCGTTCCAACTGAGACAACATGACCCTCTTATATTCCCCCTTCCTTGCCTCCATCACCCCAGACTCCTTCCGACTAGAGCCTGGGTGAGCCTTATTGGCATAGAAGATCATGTTCGCCGGCAAGATATCCTTTTGATTCTTCCTCAACGCCAAATCCTCGAACTCGTCCATCTGCTGCATCGCAGCCAGACATGCGGACGGTGTTGAGTAATTGACCCTTGACAAAGAGTCAGCCACAATATTCTTCTTGCCGGGAATGTACTTGACGGTGAAGTCATAACACGACAGCAAGGCTTGCCACCTGGCCAACCTGCCTGTGCAATCGTTCGTCATCAACCACATAAGATTATGGTGGTCCGTTCTTACCACGATATCCCGTGACCCCCATAAGTATTCCCTGAGTCTTATAAACGACCAAACCACCGCCAAGGCCTTCTTCTGCCTTGTACAGTAGTTTTGTTCTGCCTTGTTGAGCTTTCGGCTCAAGTACATGATCGGCCGTAAGACCCCCTTATCATCGTATTGATGTAAGACCGCCCCGACCGCGTACTTAGACGCATCGGTGTCTAGCATATACTGTTTGTCAACATCCGGCATCATCAAGATGCCGTCCTTGTTGAACTTGGGATCACGAGTCAACATTTCCTTAATGAACTCGAACGTCTCCTCCTGTTTAGGCGTCCATTCCCGTATATCGCCTTTCAAGTACAGCTCTCTTAACGGCTTAACCGTATCCGACCAATTCGGAAAGAACTGACTGTAATATTGCGCAAGCGCAATGAAGGAGAATCATTCCGATCGCGTCTGAGGCCGCTTAATGCCTTCCACAGCATCCCTCTTTTTACCCGCAATCGCTACCGTCCCATTCGAGATATCATATCCTAGGTATGTAACCTGTCGGGTGGCAAACTGGCACTTGTCCAAGTTCACCTTGAGACCAAACTCTCTCACCCGTCGGAAAACATCCTGGATGTGGGCTAGGTGTTCCTCCATGGTATTGGAGTAGATAATAATATCATGTATGTAACAGAAAGCGTAATCCTCTGCCTTCTGCCCATACTTCTCCATAAACCCACCTGCCCTTCCATCCTCAAATTGCCGCCCCAGCATCTTCTGCATCGCTGCCTGAAATATGCCCGGCGAGTTCCTCAAACCCATTGGCAATACCTTCCATTGGTATAGCGTCATCCCTACCACAAACGCTGTAAGCCACCTGCTCTTCCTACTGAGCGGGATCTGCCAGAACCCATTTTTGAGGTCCAATACCGAGTAAAATTTTGCGTGTTTTAACTTGCGCATACAGTCATCGATCTTAGCAGCGGATACCGCTCACCCTCGATGATCTTGTTCGCCCGATAGTAATTCACACAAAACCTTAGTGCCCCATCCGGCTTAGGAACCATGCGTACATGTGACGAAATCGGGGAGTCTGAAAACTCCGTGAAATCAGCCTGTAGCTCCTCTGCCTTTTCCTGGGCAATGCTCTCCTCCTTCCGGCCCAGGATAGACCTCCTAGAGGCATGCGTGATATTCATCCCAGGAATCTTCCTGAGATGAGCTTCAAAATGCTTGACCGTGCCCGGTCTAGGCGGATCAAAGATCTCCTTTTCCTTGGCCATCACATCCTGAAGGCACTTGAGATCTTCCTTATTCCCCTTCCAGTCCGCCCGCATTTGAGCCATCCTGTCATCCCATGACTGAGCGTCTTTCCGACTCTTAAGTTCGGGCGCCTCAGCCATGTCCGACCACGCATCCTCACCAGTCCATTCTCGGAGGGCATTTCCACTTCCTTCTGATGGTATTTGACTTCCGAAAACTCATCCCATTTCCCAAGGTTTGCCATTCGATCCAGAATCATCGCATACTGGATAGGCGCCCTTTTTGTGTAAAACCCTGTGAAGCACGTGAACGCCTGTTCCCGTATCTTCTGAAGGTCACACCCCTTAAGTGAGTTTCGATAAGCCAACCCCTGTTCCCTAGTACCCAATCTACAAGCAATCACCAAATGTTGCTTTCTAGATGGCACTGGGATCGGGTGATTCATCATCCGGTCCAAAACCTCATCCGCCCATAATGCCTTATCATGAAACGGTAGGACCATAGAGAACGGTTTGTCACCCTCGAAATACTTCGTGAGCAACTTCGCCGTCTGCCCAGAATTCCGTGGTCAAAGAGATTTGTCACCCCACATGTTCCCCACAAAATCCATAATTTCATCCTCCGTTCCACCTGTTGACAACCGCAACGACATCAATTGTTCAAACAAGGGCCTGTTGGCCTGTGATGCTTTAGCATGAAGGCAGTATCGGTTCTGAAGGAACACATAAGGCCCCTTCTTTCCACCCCTGAACCTGTCCATCCCTGCCTCATCCTCCATGTTAAGTTCTTCCATAGCGCAGGCCATAATCTGAGCACACCGGCCCTGAATTAAGTCCTCCACCGTTGCCTTTTCCCAACGTCGAACAACTTTCTTCGCCTTTCCCGCATGCCCGCGGTACTCTGGCTTGAAATCCTTGTAATAGTTGTCCAATGCTGGGTGCTGATATGGCTTTGGTATAACCAACTGCACCTTTGCGCCCCGCGCAATTGCATGTGGGTCATCCTCCTTTGTCGCCCCTAGCTTGGTGAATGATACCGCGTAAGTATCCGTATGAAAGAGAGGGACAGCTGTCCGCCCCCTAACCATATCTTCCGCGTCATCTTCACTGATTCCATACTGCACCAAGCCCGACCGGCAGTCAATTAATGTATCCATCCTATTGAGCTGCTTGAACCCGATCAGCAATCCCCCCGAATATTCCGGACAGACATAGAACTGAATGTCAAAGGACTTACCGGAGTAGAGTTCAATGGTCAAGACCATCGTTCCCGTAACCTCCGCCCTCGCTTTTCCATTCACCCCTTCTATGCTTCCTTTAATCGGCAACATATGTTTATCCAACCACGCCTGATTGGACGTTATGAAGCTCGCTCCTGCGATATTAATATTAGCCAACGTATCATTGGCCACATCGCATGCACTCTCAAGATCTACCCAGTAGACCTGAGTAATGCACAACGCATGTTCCGGCATATCGACAGCCTCTAAGCGCTCCTTCAAGTCAGATAAAAGAACAAAACTGTTATTTAAATCTTTCCGATCCGACAGCCCACTCTTGATGTAGCCCTCACCAAAAGCAGTAGCCTTCAATTTTCCGGTTTCCATTTCTTTCATTCCATCCGCAGCCTTCCTTACGGGTTCGACCTCCTTCACCCTTAAAGGCACCGGCTTCGCCTTCCAATCAGGCTCCGGAATGATAGAAACTTTCTTTTCGAACCTTACCGTCGGGACCGGTAAAACATTTAAAGTAGGTTGTGATTTTCGAGGTACGTTTGTAACAAATTTTTTATTAGTAATATGGACTTGTCTGGCCTTCGCGGGCCCTCCGTCCCCCTTTTTGTCACCACGTTTACCCCCCCCCCCCCCCCCCCCCAATCGTTACCTGCATCACAACCATCCATTCCATGAGTAGAGTTCTGACTCTCGTGAGAAGGGTTACCTACGGGTATTGCCTTGACTTCCAGCCTCCCCGGCCTATTCGTCTTCGGCAAAGTCCTCGCTGCGAAAGGCTTGATCACCTGCCGCAGGACAACATCCATCAGTATCGACTGACGAACCCGTTCCCCTCCCCTCACATTCGTCTCTCAACTGGTGTTTACCAAGTTGGGTTCCCTCTGAGACTTCCTCTACGTAGGAGACTTCCTCCTCCGCTTCATCCTTAGAGGAAGCCGCCACCTTAGCCTTTTTGAAGGGCGGCCTCCTTCCTTTTTACCGCTCCATCGCTTCTTGCCCCTGAAGCTTCCCCCGCGGTCACGGCCTCCACGCCCTCCACGGCCACCACGGCCACCTCGGCTACCACGGCTACCTCCCGTCCGCAAGGACTTGACTGTTTCATCCCATTCCTCCAGTCGCTTCCTGACCAGCTGGCGAACCCCTTTGTTCTTTATAACCAACTCGTCTTTGTTGCGGATGGCTCTGACTATCTCCCAGATGGAATGTCCTTGTTTTGCAGCGGTCAACTGCCCCTCCAGGTTTTTCCAATCCGCCTCCTTGTCAGAGTGTAAGCCAGGACAAGCCTCCTTCTTGGGACACATGTAGCCCTTGAAGTAGTAGTCGAAGCAAAGCTTGCGACCTCCCTGGTAAGAAGAACTAGAAGAAATAGCACCCCAACCCTTAGAGGGAGGAATATGCTCCTCGCTAGTTTCTTCTTCGTCCTCTTCCTCCTCCTGTTCCTTTTGACGGAAGGGTTTGCCATAACCCCCTTTAGAAACACTAGGGATACGGCGTCTTACAGTCCTTCCCCCCGACTGAATGGCATTTGCGTTTTCCATTGGTTGATCAACCAACTGGGTCCTCGCTACCGCTGCCAACGCCTGTATCCCTCCCTCAGAGACCAACGTATCCTCCCACGTTCTCTCTGCTATTAGGAAGTCCTTCCACATTTCCCTTCCGTTTGCATATCCATCCGCAAACGTTTTCCATGCCGGGGACGCATCTGTCGTGAAATCGACATTGTCCGGGATGTTAATCGTCCATTTACCATCCGGCCAACCTTTTGCAATGGCTCGGAACACACATGGATCGTGCTGATAGATCCTTGCCATGACATGTCGGGTGAAACGTTTGAGGCTGATGAAAAACGCATTGTCCGCCTTCAGCTTCTCCATTTCAATCCGAAACGCCCCCTTGATCCTCATGGGCTTCTTGCTCGACGTTGCCAACGCACTTCCAACAACTGTCAGCATGACCTCACTAGTCAAATCCCAATGACTTCCGTGAAGTACGAGCAAAGCAATGAGAGCGTGCATCATTGCGTGCAGTTTGGACATTTTTACAGACCCCGTGTCAGCGTAAACATCCCTTTCCTGCATTTCCTTGCCCATCCCTTTTGTGATACTCTCCACCGTAAAGTGCTCCATAAGATCAGTGTCCGTGCACTGTCGGAGAATATCAACCAAGGTCATCGGCGATTCAAAATTGCTCTCCCCCATAAACTTACAGAGCAAATTGATCGCTTTACGCAACCAAGGTGAGGTCATAAACGGGAAACAGTTTACTTGTCGGGTAAACCATATCGCCGGTTTTTTATCCCCCCTTGACCCCGGAGCGAATGCAACAGGAGAGAACTTGTCGAGAAACGTCGGCATTCTCTTCCTTTCCTGTTCATATCGTAACACAGGATCTATGGGATCATCCTCATCCCTTTTTTTGATGACCGCATATCTCTCTTCCCATATTGCGTACCTTTCCACGCAAACCTCAATGGCCTTTGCCACCTCTTTGAGGTGTAAGAGATATCGATACATGGCCTCGTGAACCTGCTCCCTTGCAACAAGCAATATCTTAGCATCCGGCACCGTAGCCGTAGCATCCTTGTCCTTGGTTGTTGCAAGTGCAGCTGTCTCTGCTTCCTTAGCAGATCACGCAGACCCCTGTTAGCATTGTTAGCCAACGTGTCCTTTTCCGTCATCTGCTCCAATTTTCCCATAAAGCCTTCAATATGGATGAGGTCATAGGTGTCCGGTGTCTTTTTCCTCCACACCTTCGTGTCCTTCATCCATCTTGCATCCTTCATTTTTTCCTTTGCGGCATCCCAATTCCTTACCGCCTTGAGGAAGACATTAGCAACCATGGGGTACACCTCGTCCTTGAAGAACGCCTGTGCCATACCCACCTCAAAAGTATCCCCTTTCTTAGGATCTTTTCTGATTGCCCCATACCATTCCTCTTTCCAAATGTCCTTAGCTTCCTCTCCCGTCATCAGGAATTGGACATCAAACTGCTCAGAAGGAATAGGAGTTGGAAAGTAATCCTCATCCCCCTTCTCAAACCTTGGGTGCCCCACCATCTGCAGTTCATGGAGGTGCAAAGACACAAACATCCTTGCTACCATCCTCCTTACCTGCATGGGTACCAAAGTTTTGAGCTTAGGTTCACTAGGTGAATAGCCAGTGAAGGTAAAATTGGCTAGATCGTAGCCCCATCTTGCCAAGTTACCCGACTCCGCTTTCACCGTATCGTAAACCTCCTTGTCCTTTGGTCTGTCTTTGTACTTACTTGCCAAAGGGACAAAGTGTTCCAAAAACAGATGCTGTTCTTTGGAGTCTACTATGTAGTCCGCTGCTACATGTTGTAGAAACTCCCCCACAGCCTTTCCTTCCAGTGGTTTAATACACGGGTCCTTGTAAGGATCGTATACCACTCCAGATGACATGTTGATTTCCAAGGTGTCAAGGTCCAAGTTTCGAGATCAGGGTTCTTCCCTGTTTCTCCAAAACCCTCCTTACCACCTTTTTTGTTTTCCCTTCCCTGTAACGACTAAAAGCACTGTCTCGCACAACCAGTACTGAGTACTGATTGTCAAGAAGCTACTTGGCACTTCTCCCCAAGACACAGTCAACAACAGTGACTGATTGTCCCCAGAGAGTGCGTCGTTTCCAATTCCAAAATTTGTATTTTCCAGAGTTCGATAAAGGCAAAGGGACTCCAAATGTATTAAGACCGGAGGTCTACCCTTACGAGCTCAATGAAAAAGTAACAAAGGAATTTTAATAATTGAACACAACTGGTTCAGTACTAACGACCACTTCTATTACAGAAAGGGTTGTCAGGAATGAACCCAAACAACAAGCCAGAGGGAAAACACCGGTCAAACCGGAGTGTCCCTTTGACTGGTTCCCTGACATGATGCGTTACGTCCGTAACCTGCACAAATGCCAAAACACACCACAAACCACAACCTATAAGTGCGTTTTCCCTTATTTAGCCATAAATTCCCAGTCACGGGAAAAAGGCTAAATTTCACGGTTTTTCCGTGACCTTTTTTCCAAAACTTCAAACGGTTACTACATGTACTGTAGAAGGATCGGGTCAACGCTATTAATGTGGGAGGTTATTCCATATGGATGCTACACAACTGTGTATTCTGCATCCTAATAACCCTCTCCACGCCGGTAAACGGTTAAGTGTAAAATGTAGGTTTTAAGGTCCTATGTGTGTCCAAGCTTCCTAGCTTTTCCTCCATATTCCTTATCCTACTACAACATTAAAACCGGATATATTAATCAGAACCGGAAATGTAATAAGAATTCATCTTAAATTACATTTAATAACAAGAAAATACTTCCAAGAGTACATTCCCGTAAAGCCACAATAGCGTATAAACGATGTAATATACCGTGGGTGTTACATCTGAGGCGTTGGCAAAGTCCAGGTTTGACTTCGCTCCCCGCCTCAACGTTATTTGGACAAATCAATGCCCCTTCTTTGAAGACGGCCCGGAGGGAATGTGGCAATTTGTGGACACATGTAACGCAAAATACGCAAAACCCCGGAACAAACAACTTTGCTGACGTCGTTCACATTTAAAATTACTAAACAAATTTTTAAAGCTAATTAAACTGTAGTTTGAAAAGGATCATGCAAACTTTAATAAAACATAATTTGATTAAAATCGATTCAGCAGCGCACTTAACTTTGTTTTTGATGTTTAAACTTGAAAACAATATTATGAATCGTATGCAGTCAGCCAATACTTTTTCACATTGAGAGTAATCCGGCCCGGCCGGTTTTCATACCCGCTGCCTGTTAGTAAATAATCTTTGAATTATTCGTTCAATGGCCCGGTTGTTGTAGTATTGCTCAGCATAACCGATCGAAACCTTAGCTAGAGAGATATTAATATTAATAGAGATACTGATTTCTCTATTAGTCACTCTCTATATTTCAAGTTTCAGTCGGGATCTCTTTATCGACTGATCATGTTAAACGTAATATTAATATCTAGTATTTCTCAGACCGGCTCACTGAGCGGGGCCGAATACACCAAGGCTAATGTATATTAATACTATTAATATAGTGAACAGGTATTAATACAAACAATACTGGTACTTATTGAAAGTTTTTACAGCGAGCTTCAATGTGTACATTGTATTATTACAGGTTTATTCAATAGGCCAGTGAAGCGCATAGACGTAAATTAAATCGTTCATTAAATGAAATCATGATAACCACTCTTCAAAAACTGAAGTGGGGGGGGGGGGGGGGGTGCCCCTGGAAGACAGGAAAGCAAAGCCGCAGACGCCGGAGAATAATAATATCAATAAATTGACACGGATAGGAAGTGAGCGAAGCCAGAATCAATGGAAGGAGAGCCGATGGAAAACGTGTGAAGTTCGACTTGACTGAAGCTACAGGCCCGTTCGAAGCAGGGGTGAAATTAAAAGAGAGATCTGAGGTAATGTCACTTGTAAGTAAGCTGGTAATACAGGCCCGGTGTAGCAAGAGAGTTGAGGGGAGATTGCATGTGAGCCTTAGAACCCTCTTAGTCAAGAGCTGAGGGTAGGTGGCTGATGTGGATGTGGACAAGGTTAGAAATCCTCCGCAGTGGAGAAGACGTTGGCAACACCCGCAGTGCTTAGAAATCCTCCGCAGTGGAGAAGACGTTGACAACACCCGCAGTGCTGCTCTGTGGATAAGGTTAGAAATCCTCCGCAGTGGAACACCCGCAGTGCTTAGAAGTCCTCCGCAGTGGAGAAGACGTTGGCAACGCCCGCAGTGCTGCTCATGACACCAGCCTGAAAGACGCGGCGAACAGACCACACGCACATACTTGCAGTGTACACATACATAGCATAGAAGGGCATGTGCTGTGAAGTATAGGACAAGGGAAAAAACAAGACAGGAAGAGCATGAAAGAAAAAAAGAGAGCGAGATTGGGGGGGGGGGGGGGGGGGGAAGGAGAGAGAGAGAGAGAGAGAGCAAAGCCACCTTCTGGTACTCGCCAACACGTTTTTCGAAGAAGTTGGTTTTGCCTATTTTACATATAAATATACATACATACAAGAAAATATGCATACATGCATACCTTGCAACGAGATCAACTCCATCCATTCGAACGGGTTGGTGACATTCCACACCTTAGGATGTCCCAAAGCGACCTAATAATAATAAATAATAATAATATTGATAATAGTAGTAGTAGTAGTAAGGGTTAGATAATAATAATAATAATAATAATAAAAGGTAGATAGATAGGTAAGTAGAACGATGTGGATTGTTTGATAGATATTATTGACTTACCAGGAGTCGGTCGGCGCAGAATTCTATGTACTGGCTCATGAGCTCCTACACACACACACACACATCTATCTATCTATCTATCTACATCCATCCATCTGTCTCTCTCTGTTTTTCTGTGTGTGTCTGCACACACTCACACCATACATACTATTATTATTATTATTATTAATACACACACACACACACCATACATACGCGTTGTTATTATACTCTTATGTGCACCATCTTGGTAGCGTCATCATCATGATTTACTATTATTATTATTATTACTATCATTAGCAGAATTCTATGTACTAGCTCATGAGCTCCTACACACACACACACCCATACATACGCGTTGTTATTACTCTTAATGCGCGCACCATCTTGGTAGCGTCATCATCATCATCATCATGATTTACTATTATTATTATTATTATTATCATTAGCAGAATTGTATGTACTGGCTCATGAGCTCCTACACACACACACACACCATACATACGCGTTGTTATTATACTCTTATACGCACCATCTTGGTAGCGTCAACATCATCATCATCATGATTTACTATTATTATTATTATTATTATTAATATTATTTCTGTACAAGCTTTACGTCACACACACACACACACACACACACACATATATATATATATATATATATATAGAGAGAGAGAGAGAGAGAGAGAGAGAGAGAGAGAGAGAGAGAGAGAGACCGCGTTCATGCCGATCAGGTTGACAGGGAGGGAGAGAGAGAGAGAGAGAGAGAGAGAGAGAGAGGGAGACCGCGTTCATGCCGATCAGGTTGAGAGAGAGAGAGAGAGAGAGAGAGAGAGAGAGAGAGAGAGAGAGAGAGAGAGACCGCATTCATGCCGATCAGGTTCACAGGGAGAGACGAGAGAGAGAGAGAGAGAGACAGAGAGAGAGATCGCGTTCATTCCGATCAGGTTCACAGGGAGAGAGAGAGAGAGAGAGAGAGAGAGAGAGACCGCGTTCATGCGTATCAGGTTAACAGGGAGAGAGAGAGAGAGAGAGAGAGAGAGAGAGAGAGAGAGAGAGAGAGACCGCATTCATTCCGATGAGGTTGACAGGGAGAGACTTGCACACGAACTCGGTCTCAATCTTTACCTGAAGGATATACAGACAGACGGATAGATAGATAGATAGGTTGACAGGCTGCGACTGGGACACCACAGCTATTCTATCTATCTACCTACCTACCTACCTACCTATCTATCTATCTATCTATCTGTCTATCTATGTAATCTATCTATCTGTCTGTCTGTCTCAATCGTCCCTTAGTATCGACAGACAGATGGATAGATAGATAGGTAGGCAGGTGTCAAGTCATCCTTGTAGAGCAGGCAAATATGTGTAAGTATGTGAATATGTATTCATGGTTGTGTATGCATACCGCATCCTTGATGATCTCGTGAACTCGCTCGGTAGAGAGCTTGTTCTTGGTATGGTTTTTATAGAGTAGACAGGCAAAATCGCAATGAAGTCCCTCGTCCCGGGAGATCAATTCGTTAGAGAACGTCAGACCTGAATAATAGTAATAATAATAATAATAATAATAATAGTGCTTCTCTGTCAATGGCTGATGCATTTCTGCACATGCGCCTCCATCGTCTCACCCGTGAGGGGAGTACGAAGAATTGACGATAGGCTGTAATGACACCCCCGCAAGGGCAGTTCCAACACTTCCAGACGGACCGGTATGTTCAATGAAAATACTGTTCCAGACGGAACGGTATGTTCAATGAAAATACTGGTGGCACCGACGGGAATCGAACTGGCGACAGGGCCCAGATGGTAGAACTTGACCACTGGGCTATCACGGTGTCCAATAATAATAATAATAATAATAATAATAGTGCTTCTCTGTCAATGGCTGATGCATTTCTGCACATGCGCCTCCATCGTCTCACCCGTGAGGGGAGTACGAAGAATTGACGATAAGCTCTAATGACACCCCCGCAAGGGCAGTTCCAACACTTCCAGACGGGCCGGTATGTTCAATGAAAATACTGGTCCAGAAATAGACAGTATGTTCAATGAAAATACTGGTGGCACCGACGGGAATCGAACTGGCGACAGGGCCCAGATGGTAGAACTTGACCACTGGGCTATCACGGTGTCCAATAATAATAATAATAATAATAATAATAGTGCTTCTCTGTCAATGGCTGATGCATTTCTGCACATGCGCCTCCATCGTCTCACCCGTGAGGGGAGTACGAAGAATTGACGATAAGCTCTAATGACACCCCCGCAAGGGCAGTTCCAACACTTCCAGACGGGCCGGTATGTTCAATGAAAATACTGGTCCAGAAATAGACAGTATGTTCAATGAAAATACTGGTGGCACCGACGGGAATCGAACTGGCGACAGGGCCCAGATGGTAGAACTTGACCACTGGGCTATCACGGTGTCCATAATAATAATAATAATAATAATAATAATAACGGGTTGGTGACATTCCACACCTTAGGATGTCCCAAAGCGACCTAATAATAAGAACAACAACAATAGTAATAATAATCTCTTGTTGTAACCATTACTATAATAAGTCCCTCGTCCCGGGAGATCAATTCGTTAGAGAACGTCAGACCTGGTTACAAGAGATTATTATTACTATTATTATTATTATTATTATTATAAGGTCGCTTTGGGACATCCTAAGGTGTGGAATGTCACCAACCCGTTATTATTATTATTATTATAAGTCCCTCGTCACCGGGAGATCAGTTCATACATACATACATAACATAACATAACATGCCTAACTCAGGCCTCGACTACCAAGAACAAATACATACATACATACATTCGAGAACGTCAGACCTGGTTACAAGAGATTATTATTTTTGAATTGTAGAAATGGACATTACATACATACACATACACACCTGCCATGAGCTCAGAAATAACAGATAGATAGACAGATAGATAGATGGGTGCATAATCATCCAAGCTGGGAAAGGAATACCCAAAGAAAGAAAGAGAGATAGGTAGGTAGGTAGATACATTGATTGATTGACTTGTAGATAGATAGATAGATAGCTAGATAGATGGATGGATAGATAGATAGATAGATAAGAGAGAAAGAAGGGAGAACCCACCGGGCATCTTGCCACGCTTTTTCAGCCAGAAGATAGCGCAGAAGGAGCCTAATTGATAAAATGCTTATTTTTTAATTTTATCATCTAGTAAATTTGAAATGTCGTTTGTCTAGATTGTACATCGTGGTTGTTTTTTTGATGAAGAAAGAAAAAGTGCTCCTGATTCTGTGCAAGCCGATGAAATGTCACAAAATGCCCATAATAAATAAGCAAGAACCAATGCAAATTAAAAGGAAACACATACACAAACGTCCTTCTTAGTGCCATGTCAATTTGTTGTTGCTGTTGTTATTGCTCGAATAAAAACAAAACGAACCAACCAACAAAAGCCGGAGTCAGTTCGACAAGTATCTTGCTGAGCAGCTTAATGACACAAGAAGATTGTCGTGGGAGTGCCTTGAGCTCTTCCAGCAAAATAATCCGACGTGTTGGCGGAGGTATGTAGAGAAAAAAAAAAAAAAGTGCGGAAAGGGATCAAAAGAAACATATTAAGATCTTATACAAACAAATGACGAACCAGAGAAGAAAATGCCCTCCACTGCCGCAAACGCCACCAGACGTTCCTGTTATGCATGCATGTATGTATACATACATACATACATACATAATATGTATGTATGTATGTACGTTATTTCAAGTATTTATAATTCCTGTCGTATGGACATTCGAATACATCTAGATATACGTGTGTGTGCAGAGAGAGAGAGAGAGAGAGAGAGAGAGAGAGAGAGAGAGAGAGACGCAACATACATTTCTACCACATTCTCTCTCTCTCTCTCCCCTCTCGACACACACACACATAATCACTCACCGCGAAAGAGTCAGGAGATTGAATCCACTTGAGTGCCTATGCATCAACATAGTATGCATGCAATGTAGCATGTAGGAGATAACAACTCCCACAACACAACACACACACACCACCACCCCCACCACAAAGACACAATCAGGCAAGCTGCTCAACACATGTACTTCGACATGTAGTTTAAAGAGTCTAGGAAATCCTACTTCACAGGGTTTGCTCGCCTCACACTCTCGCCCACCTTGACTTGCACATACGTGATGCTGATATTTTGTATGTATGTAGAATGAGACATCCACTCGGCTTTGAGTGGGACACAAGGGGTGGTTATATCATGTATGTAACATACATGTAAAGAAACCAACTCTTGCTTGGAGTTGTGCATGCAAGGAATAATTATGTGACTCGTGTATGTATGTAGAGATTACCCACTCCGCCTTGAGTTGCACGCAGGGGATGGTAGACATGGCCTTGAACAGCCTCGTGCGCTCCGAAGTGTCCTGTTCACATGGCAAGTTTTTCATTACGATCATGATCATTCTGATTCTTGTTTAGCATTATGGTTGTAATAGTAGTAGCAGTAGTTTTCTCGGTTTGGTCTGTCTGTGGAGTGTATTTGCCTATCTGTGTGAGCAGGAAGCGATGAGAGCTTGCAGGGAATAAATCATGGTTTGTGTGTGAACCAGGAGTTGGGAGCTCATATTGCCCCAGACTCGATGCTGATGCTGATATAATTTCTTTGGAATTCACGCAAATATTTGCGTTAGGGGAGTGTCCTGAATGTCAAAATTCCTTGCTTTTTTAGCCCCCCCCCCCCCCCCCTCTCAACGTGTGGCGACCTTGATGTAGGTATCGATGAGGAGGCTGTAGGTTTCGCTGTGGATGTTTTCCATCATCGCCTGTGTGTAAGTAAGTAAGTAAGCAAGTAAGTGAGTAAGTATGTATGTATGTATGTATATGTCTCTTATCTATCTATCTATCTACCTGGAAGCCGTAGAAACAGCGCGCTTCAGGAATCTGTACCTCCTGCGACCACGACCACCCAGCAACTGAGAGACAGATAGCTTGAGCAGTTCGGCAGGTAGGGCAGGTAAGTCATGGTTGAAAAGTTTCCGTTATGCCGCGTGCCGTTGGAGGTGATGTTGGGCGTGTGCAGTGTGTGTGTGTGCGGTGGTTGTGATTGCAGCGGTGGCGGAAGTGTGTAGTGTGTAGGATTCGGGCCCCACGGCGCGGGGGGAGGGGGTCCGGTTGCACACAGGAATGAATGAATGGATGGATAGAAGAATAGATGAATGGACGAATGGTGAGAACTCAAATAATACGCCATAAAAAAATGAAGGGATGTGATGAGTGAAGCACACACGGCTCGACATTGCGCGAAGTGACCTTGATGAACCTTCCTGCCAGATTCTCCAGGACAATCCCATCTGAGGCCGCAAAAAATGCCTACAACAGCAATGATAGCTGTGAGATGAGGACTGTGTGGTTCTGGTGGGGTGATGCGGTGAGGCAGGTCGTGGACATGAGAGTTACCAACACATGCTTGATGAAGTGCTGCTCATTTGAAGTGAGGGATTCCCAGTCCTGTCAAGACAACAACCATTTCATGTATGGACGTCCACACGAGCAGCAAGAGGAGGACAGGTGCAAGAGGCAAGCACCTTAATATCATTGGACAGGTCGATCTCCTCAGCCGTCCAGAAACTGGCCTCGTGCTTTTTGTACTGCACAACCAAGAAAGAGAAAAAAGCAAACATGAAACAAAGTTGGGTCTTAAAGTTGGGAAGCTCTCAAAAGAGAATGCTTTCTTGGAATTCGGGGCCAACGGCCGATTCATGAGACACAACGACGTACTGATTCCAAGATACTGTCACTGTCCTCAAATTTCCAACAAACAGGCAAGCACAGAACTGACCATGTCCCAAATGTCCTTGTGTTGGATTGGGAAGAGCACAAAACGATCCTCGTTCTCCTTCAGCAGAGGCTCATTTGTCGTATTGCTGATCTTGGTAACTGTGTCATCAGCGGCGATTTTCTGCTTCTTCTGTGGCTGGTTTTCCTTAAGAGCAGATCGTCTGGCCTTGCTTACTTTGGGTTTGGACGGCACAACTACGGCCTCCTTGGGGGCACGGGCAGGTGATTCTAGGGGCGATTTGATAGTGGTGGACATTGTCTTCTAGTTATTTCAGGTGACTTGACTGTTGGTTTGGAAGCCAACTAGTGCCGTGTGGTTTGGGTTTTCTTTCAAAACACAAAAACTCAATTTGAGAACCTGAGAGAGAAAAGGTAAAAGGCAACGGTAAGAATACAAATTTTAAACGAATCCAAACAGTAAAGAACGGCATTGATCCCAGTTCAGGCCTAGATTAAAGTGGAATTTGGAGAAGAGTTGCCTTTTTCTGATAAGTGGGCCGGTATGTTTTGTACTCTTGTTTCTTCATCTTTTCTCACTCTCCCAAAATAGATTTGAGCGCTGATCTTTCAGCTTTCTCTCTGTGTTCGGATTCCCTGACGCATGAAATTCTTGTGAAGAGACACGTACTGTCTCATGTATTTATCCAATCTTTTTTTTGTTTTTCCGACGCAAAGTTGATACCTTTTAGTATGCATGTTGCTGAAGATCGAAAATGGAGAATAACGAAAGTTGCTAATGCTCGCGTGAAATGCTTGATCTCTCACACTGTGTTCAAAATAAGCAAAAACAAAGTGCTTTCCCA
>WBZZ01002596.1:177500-192500 GCA_019918135.1 Paulinella micropora | reverse complement strand
TCTATCTATCTATCTATCTATATGTGATACCGAATGAATGAATGAATGAATGAATGAAACAATACATGAATATATAAATGAATGAATGAATGCATAAATGAATGAATGCATGAATGAATGAATAAATGAATGAATGAATGAATGAATGATTGAATGATTGAATGAATGAATGAATGCATGAATGGAATGAATGAATGAATGAATGAAACAATACATGAATACATGCATGAATACATGAATGCATGAATGCATGAATGCAGGACTGAATGAATGAATGAGTGAATGATTGCATGAATGATTGCATGAATGATTGCATGAATGATTGCATGAATGATTGCATGAATGAATGAATGAATGAAAGAATGAAAGAATGAATGAATGCATGCATGAATGAATGAATGAATGAATGAACGAACGAATGAATGAATGAATGAATGAATGAATGCATAAGTTCATGCATGCATGCGTAGAATTCATGAAAGAATGAAAGAATGAAAGGATGAAATAATGAATGAATCGATGAATAAATGAATGAATGAATGAAATCAATTAAGGAATGAATGAATGAATGAATGAATGAATGAGTGAAATTATGCATGAATGAAGACATGCATGAATGAATGAATGAATGCAAACTGAATGAAACAATTAAAGAATGAAAGAGTGAAGAATCAATGAATTAACGAATGAATGAGTGAATGAATGCATGCATGCATGACTACATGAATGAATGCATGCATGCATGAATGAAAGAATGAAAGAATGCATGCACGAACGAACGAACGAACGAATGAATGAACGAACGAATGCACGAATGAACGAATGAACGAATGCATGTATGCCATACATACATGCATGAATGAATGAATGAATGAAGGAACGAATATATGAATGAATGGATGAATGCATCGATGAATGAATCTATATCTTTATCTATATTCATATCTATATCCTTAAGTATTTTTCTCTCTCTTATCTCTTTTGCTATCTCTCTATCGCTACATACATACATACATACATACATACATACATACATACATACATACATACCTGGTGTTACAAATAATACCTCTCTGTGCCGCCTCATACATACATACATACATACATACATACACAGAAGCGGGAGTGGAGCTTGTGGAGGAGTCCGTATACAAGGAACGAAGACATTTAACTAACTCACGTGAAGTGTCAATTCACGCACCTCGCCCTCTCCCTAGCCCAATTGACAGATAGGTAGGTAGGTAGGTAGGTAGGTAGGTAGGTAGATAGATAGATAGATAGATAGATAGATAGATAGATAGATAGATAGATAGATAGATAGATAGATGGATAGCAAAGCCTTCCCCTTCAGCTGACCTACGAGATAGATAGATAGATAGATAGATAGATAGATAGATAGATAGATAGATAGATAGATAGATAGATAGATAGATAGGTCCCAACCACATCAAAAACCAGCCTTTTTTGCAACACCAAACTGCCTTTCCCTCCAACCAGCCTACTGCCTTAGAAAGCCTAATTCAAACTTGCCTTTTTACCAGCCTAAATCTTGCCTTTGAACATTAACCTTAAGCAAATTGGCGAGCACGGTCACTCGTGGTCCGCCAGTAAACCCCTGTTATTAAATAACATTCTGAAAAGGAATAAGGATAGCTGGGTGGAGAGGGGAGGGTGGGGCGGGAGGATGCATTCACAACGTTGTAAGGCTTAGTTTTGTGTGTGTGTGTGTGTGTTGCAAAAACCTGAGCCCCGATGATGCTGGCAGGACAAAAAAAAAATTTTTTTTTCTTCTTGTCTCGTCCTTTTTATTCTTTCCAGGAGCCTTCTGTCACCCGAACCTTTGTTCCAGTTTTTCCTTTTGAGCTTGTACTGTTGTTCTTTGGAACCAGATCTCTTTTGATCTAAGCTCTTCTTTATCTTTTGTTCTTCTTTGTTTCCCTTTTTCTTTCCTCATTAAACCTTGCTTACTGTACAATAAAAAAAAAATAAAAAAAATTCAACACTTGAATTTTTTTTTGAAAGTTTTTTTTTTAATTATTGCTGTTGACATTCAAGACAACAACAAAAATTAGTTTTTCATTTTTGTGTCAGATTTTCATTTTTGTGACAGTTTTTCATTTTTGTGACAAAAATTCAAATTTTCAAATTTAACGGTAACATTTCGCGAAAATTTACGATATTTTGCGGACGAATATAGCCGTTAATTTGAAAAATTCAAATTTTCACCCAAAATCAAAATTCCAACCAAAACTGAAATTCCAACCAAAACAGAAAAATCAATTTTTTTTTGTTGTCTTGAATGTCAACAGCAATATTATTATTTTTTTATTATTTTTTTTTATTATTATTTTTTTTGTTACGCAAACCATGTCACTGTTTTATTATTAATAATATTATAGAACTTGAATCATTATTAATACTTGCCACCCGTTGAGCCTGAGTGGCCCCAGCTTAAAAAAAAATCATCTCGCCGTCAGATCAGTCAACCCGGTCCAAAAATTAGATTTTTGTGATAGTATTAATATATATATATATATATTATAGCCCGAGTCGGACTAATATATACTACTGATCAATCATCTCTATCATATACAACTTTCGGAGGCTTCACGTTCCTCTTACGCTTCGAGTCCGGGTGCCACTTATTCACAAGTTCCAGTGACAAGTATTTTCTTACTATCATCACATTAACCCTTAACCGGTTTCAATCCCCAAAAGTGGCTTCAATCCCCAAAAGTGGTTTGAATTTTTGAGTTGAATAAAAACATAAATACCAATCGAAATAAGCTGTACTACGCTGCAAATTTAATATTTACGTGTTGCGGAAGCTATCTGTGAAAACCAGAATGTCATAGCTTTTCTAGAAGTGACTTAAATATGAAACTGAAACCAGGCACCAACCACTTTTTTTCACGAATTTTCGTTGCCTTTTTTGACGTGGCGGGGACCTTTTTTTTTTTTTTTTGTCCGACCATGTCTGCGGACCAAGAGCTTCTCACAGTCCGTGTGCGTCTTCCGGTCAGGGAATTTGGTGAAGCTTATGCCAAACAAAAATGGCCTGATGACTGGAAGACGAGGGAGATTGAGGGTACTGTTTCTCGACAGTATGGTCGTACAAAAGACAAGTTTTGGATGAAGTGGGATGAGGAGGATGAAGACGATTCCATGATGATTGCTTCGGAGATTATCAAATACAGAATTGAAGGGAGTGGCTCTGCCGATAACGGCATACTTGGGCAAGGCCAGGAAATCGACGGGGATGCCAAAAATGCAATAAATGCTGGGTAGACTTGTTTTTGTTGAACATCGAATTTTGTTGTGATGTCGAATGGTTTCTCTGCGTGTTTGCAGTGAGGACGGCTTGATACCCAGCGACCCTGATGACGATGACTATGTGTATCTATCCCTACCTGGTTTCAGCTATTTTGTGCAATTTGCTTCTGTTTTGTTGTCGGCCAAGGACGATGCTGGAAGTATAGTAGATTTCTGTACTTCCATACATGCATCGGCGTTGGCCGTTAGTATTCCTTACTGTACTGTTTTCCAACAGACCGTCAGAGTCGGGGGATGAGTCGGGTAGTTCAACCGATGAAGAGGATCAAAAAGAAGGAGCTATGGACAACAAACGAGCCCCTCATCCCAGCGACTCACTTGTCAGTGACGATGATGTCGAAGAAGATGAGGGTCTGGTGAAGACGAGGAGGAGGATCCGGCACTAGAGATTGACGAAGGCGATAGCCTACCTGCCAGTGAGTTCAAAGATGTCAAAGAATGGAAGGTGGGTGTTGCACCTCCTCGTGTGCTGCCGGCATTCGAAGGGCAGTCCAGGGCATCACTTTCTGTGCGTTCCCCCGACCTCCTCAGTATGGTGGATATTTTCTTTATGTTCTTACCCACGCAATTCTGGCAGAATGTCACAAGAAACACCAACAAGTATGCAACCTGGAAACGTAATCTCAACCTCTCAGAGCGTCAGCGGCCTTGGGTACCCATGACACTATCTGACATACTTTCATTTTTGGCGATCCTTATAATGATGGGGGTGATGGGGTTGCCTGCTGAAACAGATTATTGGATTGGCGCTGTGTCAGACTTCTGGCAATGGCCAGACCTTGCAAGCATCATGGGGTACGTGAGGTATCAGAATATCAAACGTTATTTTCATCTCACTGACCCCCGTCTGGCAGCTCCTCGTGACTCCCCTCAGTATGACAAACTTTTCAATGTTCGAGTCTTTATTGAGATTATGCAAGAAAATCTTCCTAGGCTGTGGGAATTGGGTCAATGGGTGTCAATCGACGAGGGAATGATCCCTTTTAAAGGGCGTACCTACCTCAGGCAATACTTACCGAAAAAACCCATCAATTGGGGATTCAAACTGTTTGCTCTGTGCTGTTCAGTAACAGGCTATTTTTATACGCTTCTTTGTTATGAGGGTGAGGGAACGGTGCAGGACGATTCTGGGCACGGAATGACGTATGCAGTTGTTATGAAGCTTTTAGACCTAGCCGGCATCGACCAAAGCGGCAGGATTATCGCTTTACATAGGTTTTACACAGGGCTGCAGTTGTTTTTTGACTGTGTCCTAAAGAGGGGCATCAACTGCATTGGCACTGTTGTCAAACCCAGGCTGAGGGCGGCAAAGGAGCTACTGGACGAAGTCAAGAAGAATAGTGACCGGGGCACGTCCGCAATGGCCACTTGGAGTCATAACGGAGTCACTATGCATGCTGTTGCTTGGAAAGACACCCAGGTGGTTCATTTTTTGTCAACTGTGTTGGGGGGTACCATGAGCCACGTCGAAAGGAGGCTGCATGGGGGGGGGGGGGGGTGGAGCTACAGTTCCAGTGAATTGTTTTGAAATTTGCAAGACATACACTCAGCACATGGGCGGCGTTGATACCGGCGATCAGTTACGACTTCGTTACGGAGTTGAGAAGGCGGTAAGATTCAACAAGCCTTGGTTCAAGTTATTTGCGGGTTTGTTAGATGTTGCGGTTACAAACACAACTATCATCTACAAACAGTTTCATGAAGAAAAAACGCGCAAAGACATGCTCAAGGAACTTATTGAGGGTTTGGTGTCTTATGCGGGGCTTTTTGGAGGTTCTAGGAGCGCAGTGAGGGGCAAGCGTGTGATATGCCCTGGCCATTTGGTAAGTCTTACAAACGAGGCGAGTGATGGTAAGCGCGGCGCGGGTAAGCAGAACTCGGTTTGTTGTGCGGTGTGTGCTAGTAATGGAATCCGCAAGCGTACCAGTGCTTATTGCAGCGATTGTCGCTATTTTTTTTGCCGAACTGGAGAATGTTTTCCGTGGCACACAGTCAATCATTTCGTTCCATCTGGGAAATGTAAGAGGCAGCCGTTGTGACAATGATTGTCAAGGTTTTATTAGTTATTAAAGAACGGTTTTTTTACACAATTAGCTTCCACCGGGTTTAATTCAATTGAATTTAATAATATAACTGTCAAAAACCACAAATAGGGATTAAATAACTTGAAATTGGGTCGGATCCCCAAAAGTGGCAAACCGGTTAAGGTTAATACTTATCATCAAGTTGAATATATACCATAAAGTGTTTGCGTAAACGCTGCAATCAAGCAAAACTCTTGCCCCCCCCCCCCCCCCTGGCCCGGCGCCTCGGGAGTCCGAGTGAGCCTGCGGCGGCACCGAGTCAATGCCACCGATATTTTTTCTCAAAGTCACTACTGTCAGTACTACAGTTGAACTACTGTACCAAATATAATATCATACTGGTAATAATCTTAAGATAATATTGTAAAAGACTCGGGACCGTCCGCTTGCTTTTCTTCACGTCACAACCTACGGTTGAGTCGGAGCCGCAGTGACAAGGTAGTATGCCGGCCCACCCGATGTATATACTGGCACTGCATCATTATATTAATATACCGTCCTCTATTTTCCGGTCTGTTGGTTATCTATATCCTTGGCTTGGAGATTACGGAGTCACTCTAGGTCACGTTAGGTATTCCTCAATCTTCATGCCGTTAGATTAGTTGTTTATTATTAAATAACTATTCACGTTATTGTCACTTGAACATTGGAGTCGCTAATAAAAAACACAAGGTTTATATGGAAATTTTCCTCATTCCTAGGAAAGCTCGGGAGTCTGACATGGTCGGGAATGTCGAAAACCATGCCATTGTATGGGAAGCAAATGGTGCATACATATGCCATACAGCGATAATGGGAATTATGCATTCAGTTTCTATGGAATTCGGGTATATTTGAGTACACATATGATTGGGATATACATTTCTTGGATTGTTGTTGGGTTCTCGTGAGGCATTTTGAAGGAGCAAGGGTTGCTGTGTATATGACATCAAAGCGATGTGCCACACACCACATGATATATAATACATACAAAGGGCATGGGAAACCTCTCAGAGGCTTTTGTTTTATATGTGTCTTGGCGTATTCTATCGTTATGAGGTTGTTTCACGATGGTTGGTTGACTCCAGTGGGAAGGCTGGGACAGCAAGATGCAGTTGGGGGTCACGGTAGGTCACGAGGACATGGCTCCGAGGCTTTTTGGGAAAACGGGAAGGGGAAATGCAAAAGGGCACTAGACAAGAGGGTTCAGACTTTATTTCACTTAGAAATTTTGAATAATTACTGACACGTCACTAAGTGCCACAACCCCAGACCGCCAAAGCTTTGAATTCACCGTTACACATAGAGTGATATAGATAAAATAGGTAATTGTCCTTGGGGTGGGCCGGTATGACTAAATACTATTATTAATAAAATTGTCCATTGCTCCCCCTATTTAGGAATAACGGCCCCATCTACCTTATGCTACTCACCTCGCATATATGGTGGTGAAATATATGTAGCCCTATTCAGAAATTACCGGAGCCGCACTAACAACTATATGCACTAACTCTATACTAACTTTGTAGTCACGCTCAAAATTGGACTGCTGATAGAGCGTAAAAAGTCACAGTCGTAGGGCCGCCCACCGCGCGCTCCCCCCCTCCCTTGATCTCTTGAAGCCGCCTTGTCCCTTAGCCTCCGGGCTCCCAGCCGCCATCTTTCCGACGCTGTAGTCCTTCGCCCGGGTCATGCAAACACTTGCGCACCGCACGCTTCACCAACTTGAATCGCGCCGAGTCCGAGCCAGAGTCTTAATCGCTGTCCGCGCCCCAGCCGGGCCCTTGAGAGTCGTTGGCCTTCTCCACGCTCCTCCGATCCTCCGACTTTGAAAAATAAATTTGCCCCTCGACGGGACCCAGCCTGTTCTTTGCGCTCCTTTCTTTTCCTTTCTTCTTCTTGCTTTTGCGCTTGGAGCGCTTCTCCTTCTCTATCTTCCTTTTTCCAACTAACGGTTTGAGTGGGCTATCTTCGTTTTGCTCCCCCATCCCTGATGCTTCCTTCGCGCTCTCTCTTTCCTGATCTGTATGCAGCCCGCAAAATCGCCCTCTCAACAGACCATAAGCTGCCTCTCGCAACAACACATTTTCACTCTCCATGTCATCAGTGCACACAAAACATTGCTGATCACCTGACACTCGCCCCTCACATTGATGATAGACTTCTCTCTCTTGTACTACCTTCACTTACCCATGTGGGCCTTCTCCTTTACCATGCCTGCTCTGTCTCACCCTGTCAAAAATCTCATCGTCCTTTTTAATGCTTTCACCTTCTCACCTTCCTCATCTGTGTCAGAAGTGTCTGACTCACTCACCCTACCAAACTTTCCTTGTTCCCCTTTTTCTCTCTTTTCCTTTCCTCTCCTACCAAACTTTCCATGTTCCCCTTTTTCTCTCTTTTCCTTTCCTCTCTGTTCTTCCTTCTCACCTGGCCCTTCTCTCGCCTTCTTCATCTCTGCACATTCATGTAGTCTGTGCTCACCCCCACACACCCTGCACTTCTTCTCACATGCAGAGAACACATGCCCCTCCATGTTACAGTTGAAACATTTCATGTCTCCTTTCTTCAACGTCTTCTTTCTCGTTCCTGTTCCTTTCCCCCCCCCCCCTTTCTTGTTAGTGGTGGTGTGTTTATACCTACAGTTAGATCTATCACAGCTGCCTGACTGTTCAAACATGTAGCACACCCCAGGCACACTACGCATAGTGACTGACCCCTCTGTGTGAGCAAAACGACACTCATCACCCCACTTGCATCCCCTCTCTTTGTGAAACCAAAAACAAACGCCTCTCTGCCCTTCCTCTCTTTTGTTGACATCTTTTCCTGCGTGTGCTTTTTCTTTCTTCATCTTCTTCTCTCTTTCTTTGTTTCTGTCTTTTTCCAACGCTTTTTCTTCCAACTCCTCCCACCATTCCTCAAAAGACCATGCATGCTGCTTCTTATTCATCTTCAGCGTGCTCATCCATCCTCCCCAATCCTTTCTCACCCCCTCTGACGCATACTCAGGGCTTTGTAACGCATTGGTGATTATTGTTTCCATTGTTCTGTTGGGTGTTTTATGGCCTACTGCCTTTAGTTCTTCATCTAACGCAACAACGCATCAAACTGCGGAGCATAATCACACCCCTCATAAAACGTCCATGCATTCATCGCATTTATCTTATCTTCCATATCCTTCTCACTCACCTTACCAAACCTTTTGGTTAGTCTTGCCCACACTATGCCGGCCCACCCGGTATATAATGGCAATACTGATCGTTCCGGTCTGTCGGTTAATCCCTTGGTCTGGAGATTACGGAGTCCCTACTTTAGGTATTCCACAGTCTTCATATCGTTAGTAACAGTTATCTGTTTATTAAATATCCTACTATCGTAACAATCTGTAGTCGCTAATACAATAAACGGGGTGTGGAAATTTTCCTCGGTTTCTCGGAAATTTTCTGTTGAAAAGAGACATCGAGAGAAAAATGGGAGAGGCAGGAATTTTTCTGATGCGCTTCCTGTGGTTATATGCTTTTTCTTGAGCTGTTTTGATTACAGGGGCATGCAAGGGGGTAGGGGCAATGATTTTCATGGACAGGAAGGCTACTTGCAGAAAGGCAGTGGTTGCTGTGACTAGAGGTTTTGGGACTGGACAGCTCTCAGCTCAAAGGTGGGGAGTGTGAGGTTTTCGAGGGTATGGATGCTTGCCTTGGGGTTCTGGGTGTGTGGGTGTGTCCAGAGGGCTGTTTTGCAGAAAGGCAGGGGTTGCTGTGACTAGAGGTTTTGGGACTGGACAGCTCTCAGCTCAAAGGTGGGGAGTGTGAGCGAGGGTATGGATGCTTGTCTTGGGGTTCTGGGTGTGTGGGTGTGTCCAGAGGGATATGATACATGCTTTTGTGGAGGTGGGGTGCGGTTTTCAGTCGGTTTGGTGTCAGGGCAAGGGTTGCTGGGAAAGAGACACAGGTTGGGGACACTCTCTCTTTCATACATACAAGGGTACATGTATGGGAAACTATGCAGGAATGTATAATTCGTGTTTGCTTCATCATGGATTGAGGGTTTGTGATATTTTCAGTGGGTTTTGGGGGCTAGAAACTCGGATGCCCTGTTGACTTGGGGTCGAAAGCATGGAAACGGACGCTGAGACGTAAGGATTTTGTGAAGAATCTGGCATATTTGGGGGAACGGAGACGTGGGAGAACGAAAGAGGAAACAGGAGAAGTAGGGGGAAGCAAATTTTGTGAGATTTTATGAAGAGAAGGGTTACAACAGGCACGGTTTGGGGGGTGGAGATGTCGGTCGGAAGATGGGTGTCAGGAGAAACAATGTTTCGGAATGAGGAGGTAAGCGAGCAGATTGCCACCCGAGGGAATGATAATAGGGGTGGGGGACTACACAGGGAACTTGAAACAAGCTCGGAATTCCAAGGATAAATGAGACACGCCAGGTCAAAGGGAGAGATTTAGGGGGTGTTTGCGGACTTTTTACCACATGAGGACTATTGGCTGTTTCGATCATATCACGTACAAGTATGACTGGGGTGACAGAGAACGCGGTGTTGAGGAGCAGAAGTGCGTAGAGGATGACAGGGGAACTTTGAAGGAGTTGAGGTTTCGGAACAAAGATGCTGCTGGGGACTTGAAGAGAGTCTAGAGAGATCGAGAGCACTTGAACTGATTGTAGGAGGAATGGAAGAGGGGAGTACTGTGGTATGGGGGAAGCAGATCATGAGGACTTATGCCCTACTTTAGGTGCACGATGGAAAACAAAGAGTCTGACAAGGCGGAGAAGAAGGAGGACATACGGGGTTTAGAGGATTTCTGGCGTGAGAAGTGGGAAGAGGAGAACGAAGAGGGAGAGAGGATGATGTGGATGAAATGGGAGATACGCATAGGCAAGGATGTATACAAGGAGGTGGTAGCGACAGATAAGGAATATGAAACCTTGCGGGAACAAACTTTTGAATGGGAAAGGAAGAAGGGGGCCTGCCCTCACGAGCTCGAAAGGAGACGGGAGGCAATGAACAGGGCAGAGAATGCAAAAATATCGACCTTGATGCTGGCTGAGATGAGACGTGCACGATACGTGTGGAACCAAGAGGCAAGGGAAAACAGGCGACGGTTCAGGGAATCTTTGCAGTCTCTCAAACGGAAGAGACGGGAATGCGCGGAGCCCAAGAGGGAAGAGGAGCGGGGGAAACGAGACAAGGATGAGGAGGCGGAGGTGGCGAGAGCCCGTAAGAGACAGAGGAGAGGATAAATGCATGAAGGGACACACGTGGGTACCTATCATGCTAGGTATGGAGAAGGGGAGTAAGGAAACAAAGGAGGCTTTGGAGGAAGAAGACGAAGAAGGCGGGGCGACAAGTGAGGAGACAGAGGAGAAGGAGGACTCTGAGGAAGGGGACATGTTGTCGTTTTGGGTATCTAAGCGGGAGGAGGAATACCTTATAACACTGGAGCGGATTCAGGACGAGGTTTCTAATACGGCAATGCATTTTCACGAGACGAGGGATCTAAGACAGGCAGAGGAGGCATATGTTAGGGCGATGGTAGAGTGGGAGGCGTATTTGAGGGGCAAAGAACGAGCAATGATGGAAGAGGAGGATAGGAAGGAGGAGAGGAGAAGAAAGAGAAGGAGGAGGGATCGGCGGCAGACACAAGACATAGTACCTCCTGTCACTATTTTAGGACAGAATACGGCATCGGATGAGCATACAGGAAGTAAGGATGGGGATATCGGAGGAGGAAAAGAAGTTGGGACAGATAGGGGGAGTGGAATATAAGACGGATGAGGAGGCTCAACGGTTTGTAGAGGAAATGGGATATCGGTGGGGTGAACGGGTGGGAGCGATTATGGACACTGATCGGGTCCGAAGGGATGCGAGGTGGATGGCAATTAGAGCTATGTGGGAATTGCAATATCGTTGGTATAGCAACGATGAGGGTTTGTGGCGGGTGTTTGCCATGACGGAGGAAGCACAGTACCAATACAGTTTCATGGCTGTGTTGACCAAAGTACAGGGGAAATGGACGGCGGAGAGAATCCATACGGCATGTGCATGTGCCAGAGGGGTGGAACACGCGAGGAAGTGGGTGAAGGTTTTGAAGAACCGGGGGGAGGACAGCTGGAGAATGTTTGTGGGACCGCTACGGATCAGGAGTATCATAGAAAGGGTGGAGAAAACCACACCGGACAAGGATTGGGACAGTCACGAAACACTGGCATGGATTGAGACTTTAGAAAAGGAGCGGAGGCAACAGAGACGGGAAGAGAAGGAACGGAATAACGCAATGAACGACCAGGACGAGGCATCTGACAGGGAGGTAGAGAAGAAGGAAGGGGTATCGGGGAAGGAAGAGGGGATCGAGAAGCTGGAAACGGGAGCGGAAGTAGTGGAATGGATGCAAGGCCTCTCTAAGGAGATGTGGGACGAATGTATGCGGGAAGAGATATAGAGAAGCGGAGGGGAAGGCAAAAGGGACAGAGAGGAAATAGAGATAAGGGTGGCCTTACAGAAAACAAAACAAAAAAGGAAAACAAACGGGGATATAACGGTGGAACAAGGCAGGAACGGGAGACGCGGACTTGGGGACCAGGGGAGGATGTAAAGTGAGCAGATATAATAATGCCACGGGAACATGTATATATGGGGATCACGGTTTCAATCATAATATATTTTATACTTTAGAATTCGAGATGGAGGCACAACCTGGGGCACCGGAGTTCAGAGACGACGAGGACGTGGGATGGACGGGACCAACCATTCGCGCGATACCGTTTACACCGGCGAGCCGACGGGAGGACCCAATACGATACACGGATGCTAAGGCGGAGGCACTGCCGGCGGCATAGGATCCGACGTATGCGAGGAACCCACCAACTATGTCGCTATTTTTCCACGAACTGATACAACGTACGCCGGAGATGGATCCGGAGATATACAGGCAGTTATCGACGAAAAACTACAAGGTGTGGACAAAAAGGGAGGACGAAGGGGGCATATACAGCGAGGTGGACCAGTGGCCGACGTGGACGTGGCCCAAGGGAAAACCTACATATGTGCAGGGGATGATGATGGTGGATCTGATCCATTTGGAGGAAGCGCTGTACATAGGGGTTGGGTTTTACCGGGACAAAGTGAGTATAACGAAAGTGCCCAATTTCGTGATGAATCGGATGTTGGAGGAGGGGGTATATATATCAAACGGGGACATCAAGTAGTTGTGTATGGCAGCGGGGGCGCAGAGACGGGAGTTACAACAAGCGGCTGCCAAAATGGCGGATGCGATAACGAAGTGGGATTCGGCGTGACAGAGACGGGGGCGGATTCAACAAGTAGGATTCGGCGTGACCGAGACGGGGGCGGATTAGTGGGATTCGGCGTGACCGAGACGGGGGCGGCTTCAACAAGTGGGATTCGGCGTGACCGAGACGGGGGCGGCTTCAACAAGTGAGATTCGGCGTTACAGAGACGGGGGCGGCTTCGACGAGCGGGATTCGGCGTGACCGAGACGGTGACGGCTCCAACATGTTGGATGCGGCGGGAACCAGACGACGGCTGCGTCAGAGCACGAGGAATTGCAACAACATATTGATATTGATCGAACGCTGGCACGGCTGGGGAAGCATTAGATCGGCGGATTCAACGGAGTAGCGGAAGCGGGAAGGGAAGACTCGCCCAGGATAGTATAGACCGACACTAGGTCGGGGGGACGAGTGACTAGGGGCAGGTTACAAGGAATGGAGGATAAAGGGCAAGTTGTGGTCTCAACTGAGGGGGGGGTGCATTGTCAGGCGTGCGGTGGCGGAAACAGATTCAACAGGTGACGAAGGGCGTAACGGGAAATTAACAAAATTTTTACATAATGTAAGTGTTGGCCTTTGGCCCAACCTACAATTTTGTTTAATTTGTTAATACAGGTACGGCGTCGACCGTCACTCAGATTCGTATTTGCATTTTATCCAGAGGTTGTTAGGCGGGGGAGTAAGTTCGACTCCTCGCGCGCATACTGGCGAGCGCGCTCGGGGGGGAGAAGAGATTATGCCTGCCCACCCGATGTATAATGGCAATACTGATCGTTCCGATCTTTCGGTTAATCCCTTGGTCTGGAGATTACGGAGTCACTACTTTATGTATTCCACAGTCTTCATATAGTTTAGTAACAGTTATCTGTTTACTAAATATCCTACTATCGTAACAACACAGTCTGCAAGTTCTGATCAAATTCTGGTGAGGTGTCTCTCACCAAATCTGCCACACTCCTCTTCGCTTTACCTACTAGATTATCAAACACAAACGAAAAAGCTTCCTCTCTGTCTTTTCATCTCATGCTCCAAAATCTACTCATATGCTACTATCATTCTGTCTTCCTTCTCTTTTCCCTCTACTTGCTCCTTGCTCTTCGTCTTGATTGTTGTAGTTGCTGGTGTGGAATAAGTAGGTGAAGGCTGACTTCTCACTCTCTTCGAAGGCTGACTTCTCACTCTCTTCTCTCTTTTGCTCCCTCTTATCATTATCTCCCCCTAAAGTAGATTGCCTTTCTGTCTCCGTAAAATAAGAGGTAAGGTTTTCCTTGTCTGACCCTGACTCTGAGTCTAACTCTGCTTCTTCTTCCTCCTCTCTCAACTCTATCTTTCCTCTCCCTCTTGCTGATTGCTTTCTCACTGCTCTCTCTTCCCACCTCCACATGTAATTGAGAACTGTTTTCCACTTGCTGTGCAAAGCATTTACTTTACTCTCATGCACTATCCTAATGTGTTCTTCTGTGATCTTGAGTGCCCCTTTGAGTCTCTTATCTCCTAATGACAAAACTATTTCCCTGAAAGGTTTTGAATGTGGTTCTCACATCATACTGTCATTTTCCCGTCATGCTGAATTTGTTTTTGTCCGTGCCTCTTAGAGTGCTGAAACTCATTGAAGACTTACTTTCTGTTTTCCTTAAGCTTGAGCAGACCAGTTGCAAATGTCCGATGTGCTTCTTGCTTGCTTCTTTGCCCCGACGCCGGTGATTCACCTAGCAAAAAACGGTGACAGGTACAATGCGTTCAAAAACTGAGCCAAAGCGACTAAGTGCGAGAGCTTCCATTTTTATATGTCAATTAATGAAATGACACCAACCCTCTTGACGACAATCGCCTCCCGGTCGGCGATGGTCTCCTCTTTCTTTGCTTGCAGTGCCAGAGTCACTAATCGCTGCCAATGCTCATAACCCACTAGACAAGAGGTTCAGACTTTATTTTACTTAGAGATTTTGAATAATTACTGACACGTCACTAAGTGCCACAACCCCAGACCGCCAAAGCTTTGAATTCACCGTTACACATAGAGTGATATAGGTAAAATATGTAATTGTCCTTGGGGTGGGCCAGTATGACTAAATACTATTGATAATAAAATTGTCTATTGAAGGGAGCTACACATAAAACAAATGGTTTGGGAACTAGGCAAAGGCATGAGGAGGCAAAGGACTGTGCCTTTGGGAAGGGCAAGGGACAAGGAAACTGACAAAGGGTGATGGGTGTCGACATAGGACAAAGGAGGGAATAATGGAGGAATCCGTCAACAGGACAAAGGTTGGAGGCCAACCTTCAAATTAGTTGGGAATGTGGGGAACACAAT
>WBZZ01002596.1:167500-172500 GCA_019918135.1 Paulinella micropora | reverse complement strand
AACCAAAAATGGAACCATAAAGTGCACACCAGACAATACAGCCACCTCATGAGTGCAAAATCTAGAGGGACATATGAGGCATGGGTTGTGGAGTGGATGTAAGAGTTGTGGAAAGCAACAGTTAGAGAAAAATCAAGTGTAGGAGATAGAAAATTTTGGGGAAAACATATAGTAGTTGTTGTATTGTGGAAGGGAAGATGGGGTGAGGTATGGAACCTTGTATGGGCAGGAAGGCAGCAAAAAGGCTGAAAATGCTGATGGCGAGCATACTCTTGGTTGTGAAGGCAGACAAGAAAGGGGGCAGGGGCAGAACACGTGTGAGAATTGTTCTGGATTAGCGGGAATTCAGTCCTGGGGAGATTGATTACCTTTTTGTTGGGGTCGGAAGAAAGGATGGAAAAAAGTGTGGAAAAGATGAAAGGTGGCACTATGATTGTAAAAAATATGGACAGGTGTTGTAAAGGAAAGTGTTTGCGATGTGTAGAAAAACTATAGAGATCATAAAAATGTATGCATGTATGCATGTATGTACGTATGTATGTATGTATGTATGTATGTACGTATGTATGTATGTATGTATGTATGTATGTAGGTATGTATGTATGTATGTATGTATGTTTGTAGTGACCTTATACAGACGGGGCACCTAAGCGCTCTCACCGTCTGTTTTACGAACGTGTGAAACTACACTAAGCTACTATGTAAGGTCAGCGTGACGTGTGGCTCAAGTCAGCCCAATGGAATTTCTGGGCCTCATATCACTGCAAAAATTTTATGTGATTCTCATGCCGGAAAGATCGCTCATGCGGTTGCTTACCAGGCCTTCTATCACGACTGGATATGGCAGGGCTCAAAGCAACTCTCGCAGCTGATCAAGGATAAGCTTTCCTTTTCCGAGCCTCATTTTTTTACCGGCTTGATCTACAGATCGGCATACCTCAAACACAATTTTAAGGGTATTCCTTATCTGTGGAGAAAGCACTGTTTTGAGGCCACTCTCGTCCCCGGCAAGCTCTTGGTTCGCGAGTTGCGGGACTCTGCTCAGGTTCCGTTTCGTTTTATGACACCATCTGGTGAAGTGTGGTTTCCGAGAAAGAATCCGGCCGGGCCGGTCGCGCATGCCTCAGAGGGCACTTTCTAGTGCCAAACCAACTGAAGGTATGCATGTATGTATGTATGAAACTTGCTTGACCAAGGCCAAAAGCTTTGGTCGTTGCCCTCGAATATGGGCACTTGACTCAATACGTGCTTTGGCACGCTTGCCTCCTTGACAAGGCTCATAACCAAAGTAATCTATCACTCAAACGCAGAGTTTAGGGAAGCTACCCCGCTAAGGGTAAAGAATAACCGAAGAAAAGACTTTTAATGACTTTGGGTCACACAAAATGTGGTGACCTTAACAGAATGATAATACTCATTTGATTCTAGGCATTCCAGACTATGATTCGCGAATACTCTAGAAAGTGTCCTTGTCAGTAATAAAGGTATTAATAACTGTCCGGCCTATGAACTTGCCTATGACTAAGACTATCCAAATTACCGGTAAATTGACTAGGTGGAGTAACGGGTATTAATAGTACATTACAACGGAAACCAGAGGAGATTACACTGGCATCTCTCACACAAGAGCAAGACAAATATCGAAGCACTGTCCGACGACAGACTGACTTCTACAAAACAGCTCTTTTGACCAAACTATCGTTATCTCTGTGTAGGGCCTGACGCCCCATAACTATTTCAACAGAGAAAAGGAAGAAGGAGAAGAAGGTTGCATAGAGTGATAAGAATAACAGAGGGAAAAAAGAAAGAAAAAAAAGCAGACGTGACTCTCATAACATAAGATGGAAGACGAGAATGAGCAGGCTGGTGTGACACCAACTGATTATGGTCCTAGTGAGGGAGGAGAGGAGCAGGAGACTCAGTACTCAGAAGAGAGGGGGGATAGAGATGGAGAGGGGAGAGAGGAGTATACGTATACAGCCGATGTAGAGTCGACAGGGGGGGGGGGGGGGGTAATGCATAAGAAGCGAGTGCAGGTCAGACTGGAGGCTCTTCACTGACAGAGGCAGAGAGAGAGATGGAGGATGTTGGCTAGAATATCCCAAATACATGGGAACAGTTGGCTACATATGATGATGAAGAGTCCTTCTTCCTTAACTACCCAACCTATTATAAAACACACATATACATTCCTTACGAGAAAAGGAATAGACCAGGACAATGTCAAAGCAACCTGATCGAAATTCCCTGCCTTGCGAAGCCTCTCTTCAACAAAGTGAGGTTTGAGCACGAAAGAGTGCCATTGCAGGATATCAAGTATGGCGACACTCTTACACTGTGCGACGTATACGACATGTCCGCAACACTCTACGCTGCTGTGCTCGTTGCGGAATTTTATGAACGCACAAACATACAGTGGAAAAATAAACGCACAACTGCAGCATGGCTGTCTGTCTGTGGTGTCCCCACTGATATCAAGAATCTAGAAAGAAAGTTCGAAGGTAGAAACCAAAGTGGCATTGAGTTTGCCCTTGAGGCTTTTGTAACTGCCTTCACACGTGCTTACAACGAAATGTACAAAGCACTGAAAGACAACACAAGGCAACATCCTGTTTACGAGGAGGTTGACCAGTCTTGTCAGGTGCTTGAACGCCTCGCACAACTCCATAAGGGCCTTTTTGAGGGGAAGGAGAAAAAACCAACATGGAAACAATGGGCCCACACGAAGAATCACACTCTCATGAAAGGCCCTCTCACAACAATCCCAAATAATAACAGAGCTGATAAGTCTTTCATGAGAGAAAAGGCACACTTCCTCTCTAGTGCCACAGGGCTTGCACAGTTCGTGACTCATCTAGCACGACAGGTGAAAGAAAAAGAGACGAGACAGAAAGAGGAGAAGGAGCAGAAGGAGAAGATAGCTGTGGCAATGGCAGTAGCACGGGTGGCTCCACAGCCAACGGCTCCACCTACCACATCTAACCCAGCTCCCAAGAAAGCAGGAGGAGGACCCTCAGGAGGAGGACCCCAAGGGGGAGGGACAGTAATTAACTTGACTGACTCCCAGAAGAAAAAGCAGGCGCTGCAGGCAGCCCTAGCTAAAATCAAAATTGGGGGAGGGGGCCTTAAGCTCTATGCTATCACTGCCAATGAGGCTGACACAGAGAAGACCCTCATGACTAAGCTCAATGAGATGGACAGATGCTTCCAGCAAAACCAGTGTGAGGTGGAGCAGGAGTATGAAGTCCTAGAACATCTCTGTGATCGATCCCTCCTTGGAGCTGGTTTTGATCGTATAACTAACGAGAAGTACAGAGGAGAGGATGAGCTAGCAAGGAAAGGTGGACATGCAGAGATGAGTTGTACTCTGGCCATTGCTGCCCTCATTCGATACTTTAAGGCAAGTGGATACCAACACTTGTGCACTGGCACATTGATTGGGTTTGAAATTTTCGATTTAGTATCGGAGCAGTTGCAGTCTGTCACTCAGCTTGCATCTGTCTTAACAAATGTGGGCACCCAGTACACTCTCTTTTATAACCACAAAGCCATACTCCTATATTTCCTCAGTGCTTTGCACGTCTACAACAAAAATAAGCTCACACTGCTCATGCAAGACTGCAAAACCTTCGACAAGGTAAAGCACTTGAACTTTTTGGAGATGAGCGTCTTTGAGGCCACGACTAAGGCCGTGAGCCCAAAAATGTTGTGGACCGAAGTAATGACCGCTTGTCAGAGGCTCGACAGCCAGACAGCATCCTTGATCGGTTCTGCATCGGCTTCTGCTCAACCGCAAGCCGCACATACGCAACGATCTCTAGGATAGCGACAAGAGAGAACAGTCGTGAAGCTAACACACCTTGTATTCGTTGGTGGGCACGGGCACAATGCTTCAAACACACAAATAAGAAATGCCCGTACAACCACGATGTCGAGGACACCCGCATCCGAAACACACTCCTCAAGAACGTACGGTCGGACGAAACCAACACCGTCGCCGTTCTGCGCCGACTGCGCAAGAATCAGGGGTGGAAATTACAGGATGTCGCGGACCATGACCACGAACTAGCTGACGCGATCAATTCTCTTTTCGCTAGAGATGATCAGAAGACGGCAGCCATAGAAGCCGCAAGTAGAGGAAGAGGTGGAACACGAGGAAGAGGAGGAGGGAGAGGAATCAATCGAGGAGGAGGAGCCCCTTTCGCACGAGGCACATACACTCGCGGGGGGGAGAGAGGATTTGTGAGAAGAGGAGGAGGAAGAGGTGTATTTTAAGGTAGAGGAGGAGGAAGATGGGTTGGCCGAGGTGGATACGGCAGCGCAGAGCGCCCGTACCACAGAGATGGGGGCTGGGCAGACGGCTCGAGCTCAAGCTCGAGTTCCTCAGCACCACAGGCCTATGCGACATCAGGCGCAACCACTACCGACACTGATGCCGACTCAGGTAACAGATTTGAGGTAGTCCAATGACTAGAGAAGGAGGGAGAAAACAGAACAACATGCATTGCACGATACACCGTTGTGCAGGTCCCAACCAAGGGTACCAGTGAGTCTAAGAGCCCACAGCAGGCCACAGACCAACTCAAAGGTAGTACAATACCAGTACACCCATCACGACAACAAACAGTGCATGCTGCTAATAGGCAGGCGAGTAAAGCGCTGGCAAAGAGAAAGCAGGCGGGCCTGTCGCAGCCACAGCCGAAGAAAGTAAGAATAGAACCGGCAGTTAATCTTATCAAATTGTCGAGACAGACAATAGACAAGGAGGATGGAGGACATCAACCTCTCTTCACGGTCTCAAACAGAGAAAGCAAGGACAATCATCCTTCGCCTGTGAACAATACCCAAAAAGACATTACAAAAACGGCGGAAAGGGAGGAGGAGGCGAACCTCGAGAAAAGGATACAGATTTTAGAACACAAGCTCCTTGTATTGGCCTTAAAAAGTCACCGGCCAGACGCTTTATGCTATACGAACCTTTTTTGTGAAACATTAAATAC
>WBZZ01002596.1:157500-162500 GCA_019918135.1 Paulinella micropora | reverse complement strand
ACATACCCCTCTCTGCCGCTAAGACTGTTTGAGAGTTATCCTCGAATAATTCTATCGGGCTCTTTTGGGCTATGTTTAGTTCTTGTGTAATGTGTTTTATTGCAAGTCCCTCTCTAATGCACTCAGTTGCTGCAAATATTTCAGCATCATTGGAACTCAGGGCGATGCGACTCTGTCGCTTTGATAACCATGCAACTGGATCGCTGCCCCATAGGATCACGAATCCAGTGCGGGACTTCCCTGTTTTCTTACAAACTTTGTGAGCCGCGTCGGGCCACATGGAAAGTTTTGGATAGGTTTGCCCTTCTTGCTCTGACTTAGGCTCATGGTAAGCTAATCCTCGATAAGAGTTAACTAAATAACGAAAGATTCTGCCTAACATCGCATAAGTTATTCCCTTATCGATAGTTTGCATGACACTTGCCGAATTTAGTGCTTGTTCTATATCGGGTCTTGTCATCTTTGCGAGAAATAGCAAACGACCAACTAGACTAGGAATTGAACATTTTCGCAAGCTAGCTGATTCCGACATCGGTTCCGTGAAATGTTCTTGCACTGGAGTACTAACGGGTTTAGCAGAATCGTAGCCTACCTCTTTTAGTATCTGCTGCTGATATTTTCGCTGATGCAAAATTATTTTCCCGTTCGATTGCTCTATCTCTATTCCTTTGAATTCACGGGCAATACCGAGTCTTTTGAGAGGGAAATGTTTTTCTAATGCGGACGCAAAACGCTCATATGCTTGTTTGTTTGGTGCGGTGAACAACAAGTCATCAACATGAAATATCCCTACTATCGCCTCTCTCAAAGCTTTATCATTCTACAAACATACATAAGTCTGAATCTAGCAACCTAAAACCTAGCTCCTCTAACTTGGGTGCTAATATCTCATACCATCTTCTTCCTGCCTGTGGTGCACCATATAAAGCACCATCTATACGCCATATCATCCCCTCATGCCCTTCTCTGTCTATACTCTCTGGCGCATATGCATAAACAGGGTCATTCATACGAGCATTTAGGTATGCATTTTTAAAATCTATGCCGTATAGTTTGTGTTTGTGCCAGGCAGCTAGTTTGGCGAGAAATAAAAGTGAATGGTGCGCGGCGCAAGGAACAAAGAGCTGATCTGGGTTTTAGCTAACACCGGGTTCTAACATATCTCCCCGTAAAGCTAAACGAGACTTTATGAACTTTTTCCCGTTCTCATCTAACTTTACTTTGTGAACCCATGTCAATCTAACTATCTTACTAACTCCTGCCTTGCTTGCCTCCTTATGGGGTACCCATGTGTATGTGTTAAAGGATTGAAGAGCTTTTAGCTCTGTTTTCATACCCTCTAAAACATCTTTAGCTGTCAAACCTTCCTCTATGACATCTTTGGGTACTCTGATATCTACATACAAATAAAAATCACGAATCTCATCTGCCACCATACTGTCATCGCATAAAAACATATTAGCGGGACTTTGTAACGGGTATCCGGGATCTTTCACGGAGTATTTGAGGATTTCCGAATTCAACATCCGTTTTTCTTCGTCCTCAAACTTAACTATGTGGGTGGGCTGAGGTCTGTCTCTTACTACGAGTCTATCTCTGGGGTCACTCACTCTGCTGACTACCCCTACTCGTACTATGCTCTCCCATCCCTCACCGTACTTTTTCTTCGCCCATCCATCTCCCCATGCACGCGCGGGCACTCTTACTACCTTACCTATTAGCTCTTGAGCCTCTCTCTTTTCTCTCTTGGGCTCATTGCTAGGGGTAAATCTCTCTACTGCCTTGCGCTGCCTTTTACCGGGGATTATGTTACTCTCCGTTACTCTCTGACTCTGCTCCCACGTTAATCCCTTAGATGGTGGTGATTTTTCTTCGTATGCTCTTCTTTCATGTATTTTTAGTGGATCTGTTGGATCTTGTTCATTTGTATGCTCTTGTGGCTTGATCTTGTGCTCTGGGGGTAATTGTTGTGGATAATGTGGCTCTGGACTTGTGTGTAGGCGTGTATGTTTGTGATCCAATGTATTCTTCTCCACATGCTCATTTTCATGCTCATTCTCATTCGCATCGATATCAACATTCTCTGTCTCCCCCTCAACTTCATCAAAGTGTGTTGTTGGGTGGTCGTTGTTGACGTTGTGCGGTGACTTAGGTGATTGAGGTGGTGATTGGGGTGGTGATTGGGGTGGTGATTGGGGTGGTGACGCTTGTGGAGATGTGTGTGGTTGCTCGCTCTCATTCTCATTCTCCCCCTCAGAGTCATCATTATCCCACGACACTAGTTTAGGAGGATGAGCTTGTTTACCGATTTTGTGAATATTAAATCTCACATCTCTCACTCCGGAAATTATCTTCTTACCATCCCATACGCGGTATAGTTCCCGAAATAGATCATATCCTACTAGCATCACCTTTTTCCCTCTGTACTCTCCCTTCCGCACTTTAGTCTTAGGTATATGTAACACACCCATACATCCTATTGGTTTTAAATGAATAAGGCGAAATTCCTTTGCGTTCCCCGTGAATTGCCGGTAGTATGTTGTGAATGGTTGTTGTTGCGTGTTCTAATTCTGCCCAGAATTGCGGCGGTAATTTAGCGTGATATCTCATTGCTCGTGCAGGCCCCGCCGTAATATCATTCACTTTTTCCGCAATAGGATTCCCGTCTTTATCATTTGTCGCGGAGGTTTTCCAAATAAAGCGAATATTTTTCCACCACTTAATGACTTCCTCCGGAATATGGAATTCTTGATCTGCGCGAATTTCCTTTACTTTGTTTCCTGTCTGTCTCTCATAAAAGGCTACAGCTTGTTTTAAGCCATCTACAAACTCATTCTTATGGGCTAAATAGAAATCAAGAATGAACAGTGAGTAGTCGTCGGTGACCGAAAATTTATACCGTTTACCACCTATTGATCTAGTTGCCCACGGTCCTGATGTGTCTATGTGTAGAATTATACCTGGCTTTTGGGCTCTTTCTATTGTATTAACTGCAAAACGTGGCAAACGTTTAGACTTTCCTATCATGCAAGATTCGCAAAATCTCACATCGCTCTCGTCACCAACTAACTTAATGTTCAAAATTTTTGCCAATAGGCGCATCTTTGTTAACCCATAATGCCCACAGGCATAGTGAAAAAGCTTGATTCCTATCTTTCTAGGTTTGTCTGACTTTCTGGGGTAGCTTCATATAATACTATATCTACGTGTAATTCTTTCTCTCTCTTATTTACTTAATGCTTACTTGTCTCGTTTTTGTTCTCATTTGTGGGGCTTCCCTCCCCTTCTACCCCCTTGTTGCGAAAGGATCATATCTTTCGTTGACTTTCAATGGTTCATCATATTCGTCATCCCATCTATATATCATACTCTTAGTTAATCTTCCCCTTACTAATATGTCACTCTCGTTAATGTGAATGGGGTGTTTGAGTATTACTAACTGTCCGTTTTGGTGGATGACTGATCTTTTGTGTCTGTGGTCCATCTGTCCTGTAGAGACTATGCTAACTGGTAAGGTAGTGTCGAGTAACATCTTCTTTTCTACTGCTCTAGGCCTTCCTTTCCCATCTATCACAGTCAGCCTAGCTCTTCCTGACTTACTCAACTCCCTTTCTCCATTACCTGTCAGTAGTTCTACCGGGTCTATCTCATCGACATCCGTCAATCTGTCTTCTCTGCATGATATGTCTGTGCTTGCTCCACTATCCTGTACTGTCATGTCTCTCTTTTTCATCACTCTTTTTCTCACATGTATCAGTACATGCTCTGTCTCTCCTTCTGTCTCTGTCTCTGTTTCTAGTTCACCCTCAGAGACTCCTCTACCCTCACCTTGTCCCTCTTCTGTGAGTTGTGGAGGTGTAGTGATGGGACTCTGTCTGACTGCTCTCTCCAAGTACATTCCTTCTATTGCTCTTACTATGTCAGTCAAAAAGTCATCTCTCTCTAGCTCGCCACTCACGACACGCATCACTTCATTCCCCTCACGCACTCATTCATCAACGTTTTAGCTATTTCATTTATATCTTTGAAGGTTAATATGACGGGAGGGTTGATGGGTTGCGTGTTTGTTGTCTGTGTTGGTGGGAGTGCTGTGATTGTTCTAGAACTAGAGATTTGGAGTTGTTGTGAGGTGGGACCTATTTGGTTACCAAACTTGTTGACAGAAGTGGGCCCAAGTCGTTGCTCTCCCTCATCCACTCCACTTTCTTCTTTCCCTTCTCTGCTCTGGCCGGTCCGCTGACTAGAAAATGGATTATGTTTGCGTGGTTGTTGCGGAATATTTTGCGAGACTTGTGGACTTGTGGAAATTTTGGTGTCACGTAAAGTTTCAAATTCCCCGAAAACGAGTCTTTGCGTAATTTTATGGGACTTTTCCAATGTCGCAGCTTTAAGACCTCGTTCGTCTGGGTAGTAAGGAGATTTGGGGGGACGCAACACGGGACTTACCGACAAATCCAACTCCGGATAATCTGGGTCTTGTGTGGCGTGATATCCGCAGTACCTCACATAAGATAATCGTTTCGCGTGATTTTCGTATATTCCTTTTCCTTTTGATTTTTCAACGGAAACATTACACGGTTTTTTGCGTCTGTTTATTCCGGCACATTTTGTGTCAGGCGTGACTCCGTAAGAACTCTCAAGCCTCAAAGGAGTTTCGTTAGGGCTAGGGGTGACTGGGGAACATCGTGGGGTGGCGGATACTAACCGCACTTCCTTGCCTTCTCCCCGTAGTGAGGGACCTCGTAGGGTGGCCGATACTAACCGCACTTCCCGTCCTTCTCCACTCTCACTATGTCTATTCCCTACCCTAGGTGTAGTCTTTGTATCGTTCAAAAGGGCTTGGGGACTTGTAGATTTGTGATGAGGTGAGCTTGGTTGCTCGTCATCTCTTTCTCTTTCTTCCTCATCATCATCGCTCTTATCATAAGTGTTCCCCATATGGATTAAAGCAACGTTTGTATCAGAGTCACTTTGTTCGTCTTCGTTTTTGTCGTTGCCGG
>WBZZ01002596.1:147500-150000 GCA_019918135.1 Paulinella micropora | reverse complement strand
CGAACTTTCTTTCTAGATTCTTGATATCAGTGGGGACACCACAGACAGACAGCCATGCTGCAGTTGTGCGTTTATTTTTCCACTGTATGTTTGTGCGTTCATAAAATTCCGCAACGAGCACAGCAGCGTAGAGTGTTGCGGACATGTCGTATACGTCGCACAGTGTAAGAGTGTCGCCATACTTGATATCCTGCAATGGCACTCTTTCGTGCTCAAACCTCACTTTGTTGAAGAGAGGCTTCGCAAGGCCGGGAATTTCGATCAGGAGGTTGCTTTGACCTTGTCCTGGTCTATTCCTTTTCTCGTAAGGAATGTATATGTGTGTTTTATAATAGGTTGGGTAGTTAAGGAAGAAGGACTCTTCATCATCATATGTAGCCAACTGTTCCCATGTATTTGGGATATTCTAGCCAACATCAAAGCACTGAAAGACAACACAAGGCAACATCCTGTTTACGAGGAGGTTGACCAGTCTTGTCAGGTGCTTGAACGCCTCACACAACTCCATAAGGGCCTTTTTGAGGGGAAGGAGCAAAAACCAACATGGAAACAATGGGCCCACACGAAGAATCACACTCTCATGAAAGGCCCTCTCACAACAATCCCAAATAATAACAGAGCTGATAAGTCTTTCATGAGAGAAAAGGCACACTTCCTCTCTAGTGCCACAGGGCTTGCACAGTTCGTGACTCATCTAGCACGACAGGTGAAAGAAAAAGAGACGAGACAGAAAGAGGAGAAGGAGCAGAAGGAGAAGATAGCTGTGGCAATGGCAGTAGCACGGGTGGCTCCACAGCCAACGGCTCCACCTACCACATCTAACCCAGCTCCCAAGAAAGCAGGAGGAGGACCCTCAGGAGGAGGACCCCAAGGGGGAGGGACAGTAATTAACTTGACTGACTCCCAGAAGAAAAAGCAGGCGCTGCAGGCAGCCCTAGCTAAAATCAAAATTGGGGGAGGGGGCCTTAAGCTCTATGCTATCACTGCCAATGAGGCTGACACAGAGAAGACCCTCATGACTAAGCTCAATGAGATGGACAGATGCTTCCAGCAAAACCAGTGTGAGGTGGAGCAGGAGTATGAAGTCCTAGAACATCTCTGTGATCGATCCCTCCTTGGAGCTGGTTTTGATCGTATAACTAACGAGAAGTACAGAGGAGAGGATGAGCTAGCAAGGAAAGGTGGACATGCAGAGATGAGTTGTACTCTGGCCATTGCTGCCCTCATTCGATACTTTAAGGCAAGTGGATACCAACACTTGTGCACTGGCACATTGATTGGGTTTGAAATTTTCGATTTAGTATCGGAGCAGTTGCAGTCTGTCACTCAGCTTGCATCTGTCTTAACAAATGTGGGCACCCAGTACACTCTCTTTTATAACCACAAAGCCATACTCCTATATTTCCTCAGTGCTTTGCACGTCTACAACAAAAATAAGCTCACACTGCTCATGCAAGACTGCAAAACCTTCGACAAGGTAAAGCACTTGAACTTTTTGGAGATGAGCGTCTTTGAGGCCACGACTAAGGCCGTGAGCCCAAAAATGTTGTGGACCGAAGTAATGACCGCTTGTCAGAGGCTCGACAGCCAGACAGCATCCTTGATCGGTTCTGCATCGGCTTCTGCTCAACCGCAAGCCGCACATACGCAACGATCTCTAAGCGACAAGAGAGAACAGTCGTGAAGCTAACACACCTTGTATTCGTTGGTGGGCACGGGCACAATGCTTCAAACACACAAATAAGAAATGCCCGTACAACCACGATGTCGAGGACACCCGCATCCGAAACACACTCCTCAAGAACGTACGGTCGGACGAAACCAACACCGTCGCCGTTCTGCGCCGACTGCGCAAGGATCAGGGGTGGAAATTACAGGATGTCGCGGACCATGACCACGAACTAGCTGACGCGATCAATTCTCTTTTCGCTAGAGATGATCAGAAGACTGCAGCCATAGAAGCCGCAAGTAGAGGAAGAGGTGGAACACGAGGAAGAGGAGGAGGGAGAGGAATCAATCGAGGAGGAGGAGCCCCTTTCGCACGAGGCACATACACTCGCGGGGGGGAGAGAGGATTTGTGAGAAGAGGAGGAGGAAGAGGTGTATTTTAAGGTAGAGGAGGAGGAAGATGGGTTGGCCGAGGTGGATACGGCAGCGCAGAGCGCCCGTACCACAGAGATGGGGGCTGGGCAGACGGCTCGAGCTCAAGCTCGAGTTCCTCAGCACCACAGGCCTATGCGACATCAGGCGCAACCACTACCGACACTGATGCCGACTCAGGTAACAGATTTGAGGTAGTCCAATGACTAGAGAAGGAGGGAGAAAACAGAACAACATGCATTGCACGATACACCGTTGTGCAGGTCCCAACCAAGGGTACCAGTGAGTCTAAGAGCCCACAGCAGGCCACAGACCAACTCAAAGGTAGTACAATACCAGTACACCCATCACGACAACAAACAGTGCATGCTGCTAATAGGCAGGCGAGTAAAGCGCTGGC
>WBZZ01002596.1:102500-142500 GCA_019918135.1 Paulinella micropora | reverse complement strand
CGGGATGGCAAGCAGCGGCAAGAGACCAATCTCCTGATGGATAATAAAGGGAAAAGGGGAGACAATAAACCGGGACCAAAGACAGCTCCAAACTGGACGCTCAAAGTCACGTGTTTCGGATGTGATGCCAAAGGCCATACCATGAGATATTGTCCGGTGATTTCGGAAAAGTTCCGCAAAGAAGGAAAATTAAAACGGAATCAAACGGAAGACAAAGGCACGGAACAAGAAAAGAACGAACAAAAGAACAATTACAAAAACAAAAAGAAACCCTTTCATAAGAAAAAGAAAGCACTCACTTTGATAACAACCGGCAACGACAAAAACGAAGACGAACAAAGTGACTCTGATACAAACGTTGCTTTAATCCATATGGGGAACACTTATGATAAGAGCGATGATGATGAGGAAGAAAGAGAAAGAGATGACGAGCAACCAAGCTCACCTCATCACAAATCTACAAGTCCCCAAGCCCTTTTGAACGATACAAAGACTACACCTAGGGTAGGGAATAGACATAGTGAGAGTGGAGAAGGACGGGAAGTGCGGTTAGTATCGGCCACCCTACGAGGTCCCTCACTACGGGGAGAAGGCAAGGAAGTGCTGTTAGTATCCGCCACCCCACGATGTTCCCCAGTCACCCCTAGCCCTAACGAAACTCCTTTGAGGCTTGAGAGTTCTTACGGAGTCACGCCTGACACAAAATGTGCCGGAATAAACAGACGCAAAAAACCGTGTAATGTTTCCGTTGAAAAATCAAAAGGAAAAGGAATATACGAAAATCACGCGAAACGATTATCTTATGTGAGGTACTGCGGATATCACGCCACACAAGACCCAGATTATCCGGAGTTGGATTTGTCGGTAAGTCCCGTGTTGCGTCCCCCCAAATCTCCTTACTACCCAGACGAACGAGGTCTTAAAGCTGCGGCATTGGAAAAGTCCCATAAAATTACGCAAAGACTCGTTTTCGGGGAATTTGAAACTTTACGTGACACCAAAATTTCCACAAGTCCACAAGTCTCGCAAAATATTCCGCAACAACCACGCAAACATAATCCATTTTCTAGTCAGCGGACCGGCCAGAGCAGAGAAGGGAAAGAAGAAAGTGGAGTGGATGAGGGAGAGCAACGACTTGGGCCCACTTCTGTCAACAAGTTTGGCAACCAAATAGGTCCCACCTCACAACAACTCCAAATCTCTAGTTCTAGAACAATCACAGCACTCCCACCAACACAGACAACAAACACGCAACCCATCAACCCTCCCGTCATATTAACCTTCAAAGATATAAATGAAATAGCTAAAACGTTGATGAATGAGTGCGTGAGGGGAATGAAGTGATGCGTGTCGTGAGTGGCGAGCTAGAGAGAGATGACTTTTTGACTGACATAGTAAGAGCAATAGAAGGAATGTACTTGGAGAGAGCAGTCAGACAGAGTCCCATCACTACACCTCCACAACTCACAGAAGAGGGACAAGGTGAGGGTAGAGGAGTCTCTGAGGGTGAACTAGAAACAGAGACAGAGACAGAAGGAGAGACAGAGCATGTACTGATACATGTGAGAAAAAGAGTGATGAAAAAGAGAGACATGACAGTACAGGATAGTGGAGCAAGCACAGACATATCATGCAGAGAAGACAGATTGACGGATGTCGATGAGATAGACCCGGTAGAACTACTGACAGGTAATGGAGAAAGGGAGTTGAGTAAGTCAGGAAGAGCTAGGCTGACTGTGATAGATGGGAAAGGAAGGCCTAGAGCAGTAGAAAAGAAGATGTTACTCGACACTACCTTACCAGTTAGCATAGTCTCTACAGGACAGATGGACCACAGACACAAAAGATCAGTCATCCACCAAAACGGACAGTTAGTAATACTCAAACACCCCATTCACATTAACGAGAGTGACATATTAGTAAGGGGAAGATTAACTAAGAGTATGATATATAGATGGGATGACGAATATGATGAACCATTGAAAGTCAACGAAAGATATGATCCTTTCGCAACAAGGGGGTAGAAGGGGAGGGAAGCCCCACAAATGAGAACAAAAACGAGACAAGTAAGCATTAAGTAAATAAGAGAGAGAAAGAATTACACGTAGATATAGTATTATATGAAGCTACCCCAGAAAGTCAGACAAACCTAGAAAGATAGGAATCAAGCTTTTTCACTATGCCTGTGGGCATTATGGGTTAACAAAGATGCGCCTATTGGCAAAAATTTTGAACATTAAGTTAGTTGGTGACGAGAGCGATGTGAGATTTTGCGAATCTTGCATGATAGGAAAGTCTAAACGTTTGCCACGTTTTGCAGTTAATACAATAGAAAGAGCCCAAAAGCCAGGTATAATTCTACACATAGACACATCAGGACCGTGGGCAACTAGATCAATAGGTGGTAAACGGTATAAATTTTCGGTCACCGACGACTACTCACTGTTCATTCTTGATTTCTATTTAGCCCATAAGAATGAGTTTGTAGATGGCTTAAAACAAGCTGTAGCCTTTTATGAGAGACAGACAGGAAACAAAGTAAAGGAAATTCGCGCAGATCAAGAATTCCATATTCCGGAGGAAGTCATTAAGTGGTGGAAAAATATTCGCTTTATTTGGAAAACCTCCGCGACAAATGATAAAGACGGGAATCCTATTGCGGAAAAAGTGAATGATATTACGGCGGGGCCTGCACGAGCAATGAGATATCACGCTAAATTACCGCCGCAATTCTGGGCAGAATTAGAACACGCAACAACAACCATTCACAACATACTACCGGCAATTCACGGGGAACGCAAAGGAATTTCGCCTTATTCATTTAAAACCAATAGGATGTATGGGTGTGTTACATATACCTAAGACTAAAGTGCGGAAGGGAGAGTACAGAGGGAAAAAGGTGATGCTAGTAGGATATGATCTATTTCGGGAACTATACCGCGTATGGGATGGTAAGAAGATAATTTCCGGAGTGAGAGATGTGAGATTTAATATTCACAAAATCGGTAAACAAGCTCATCCTCCTAAACTAGTGTCGTGGGATAATGATGACTCTGAGGGGGAGAATGAGAATGAGAGCGAGCAACCACACACATCTCCACAAGCGTCACCACCCCAATCACCACCCCAATCACCACCCCAATCACCACCTCAATCACCTAAGTCACCGCACAACGTCAACAACGACCACCCAACAACACACTTTGATGAAGTTGAGGGGGAGACAGAGAATGTTGATATCGATGCGAATGAGAATGAGCATGAAAATGAGCATGTGGAGAAGAATACATTGGATCACAAACATACACGCCTACACACAAGTCCAGAGCCACATTATCCACAACAATTACCCCCAGAGCACAAGATCAAGCCACAAGAGCATACAAATGAACAAGATCCAACAGATCCACTAAAAATACATGAAAGAAGAGCATACGAAGAAAAATCACCACCATCTAAGGGATTAACGTGGGAGCAGAGTCAGAGAGTAACGGAGAGTAACATAATCCCCGGTAAAAGGCAGCGCAAGGCAGTAGAGAGATTTACCCCTAGCAATGAGCCCAAGAGAGAAAAGAGAGAGGCTCAAGAGCTAATAGGTAAGGTAGTAAGAGTGCCCGCGCGTGCATGGGGAGATGGATGGGCGAAGAAAAAGTACGGTGAGGGATGGGAGAGCATAGTACGAGTAGGGGTAGTCAGCAGAGTGAGTGACCCCAGAGATAGACTCGTAGTAAGAGACAGACCTCAGCCCACCCACATAGTTAAGTTTGAGGACGAAGAAAAACGGATGTTGAATTCGGAAATCCTCAAATACTCCGTGAAAGATCCCGGATACCCGTTACAAAGTCCCGCTAATATGTTTTTATGCGATGACAGTATGGTGGCAGATGAGATTCGTGATTTTTATTTGTATGTAGATATAACTAAACATTCGACAATCTTGGGGGTATCCCTTTTTCCGAAATTTTCCATGAAGTATATGGACTTTTTTGAAAACGTGTGGAAATGAAAGGAAATGAATTCCCTGATTGCAGAACATATAAAAATAATATTAAAATATGTTTTTATTAATTGTAATACACTTTAACTTCATCTTCAGAGGTGGGCAGGAACCGGTCCGACACGGTAATTTTTCTACTTTTTCGTAGTCCCGGCTACCATGAATCTATGATGATAACAATGCCGAACATGCAGAATTTGCTTTTACTGTTTATTCTTGCTTATATTAAGCATTTTACTATATTAAGACATGGTTTTACCTTCAAAAAATTCTGTTTGCCCGCTGTGACGTACGCTGGTACGTAGAGGGGGGAGGGGGGGGGGGTGGGGGGGGGGGGAATGGTCGGAGGGAGGACGCTTCACATCAGATTCTGGTGCATTATCAGAGTTAAACAAATTTCTAATTTCAGTTTTTAGAAGAAGCGTTACAGTTGCAGTTGCCCTAGACAAAAACCATTATGAAAAAGTCGGACCCAGAAAAATTCATTCAAAAAAAATAATCACATACGACCACGTCCACGTCCACGTCCACGTCCACCCGCAGCACGACGTGCGCGGCGACGTCCGCGCAAACGGATTCCTGAGTTACGCATTCTCCAACTTGCGTCGGAGCGATCTGAATCATCTACAATATGGATAGCATCATGTTAAGGAGGAGAAGAAGAAGAAGAAGAAGAAGAAGAAGAAGAAGAAGAAGAAGAAGAAGAAGAAGAAGAAGAAGAAGAAGAAGAAGAAGAAGAAGAAGAAGAAAACTAATACCATGCTTTTCTTCCTCTGAACCAGAAGATCGATCAGACGATGAGTCAGTTGATGAACTGGAAGATGAAGTATCAGATAAGTCATCCTCTGAATCTGCCACTGGTTCTGCAGGCTGAGCAGCACCAAGCTCTTCTTCCTCAGGGAACCCACAGTCGCATCGTTCGAAATGGTTCCACGCTTGTTCAATAAGCTCTGCCTTCTTGAACTGTTTCCGATCGGAGTTTTGCGTTGCAACACCATGCATTCTCATCCATGATTTCAATTCGCTAACTACCATCTGCTTGGACGCAAATTGCTTTTTTTCCTCTGACGATCTTAGCAACGTGAGAATTTTCCGCCAAGGCTCAGAAGCATTTCCAAATGCTAAATCCTGCTCCTGCTTTTCTTCGCTAGTAAGCTGTCTTGCACCACGCCATCTCGGGTGAGCTGGAGGACGTCCTTCATTAACAAAATAAGTGCGTGGTAAGGACAGCAGCTCTTCATCGGTCAAACGCGTAAGTGCGTTCATTTTCTCCTGTCGTTCTTGAGGCAACTCCATCCAATTTACAGGTAGCTCGTCGATCAATCGAAATTCTGCTCTCCATTCCTTGCCTTTTGCATCGACACAGGACATATGAGCAGGACGGCCGGGCAGGCCGCCTTCGAAGTAATCTCCATCCACCTCTACTCTGGTCAAATTTCCACCTGCTAACATTTCCTCCACATGTGCTCGCTCATCCGGCCCTAGGTATTTAGTAGCCAAAGCACGAATATCCTTCTTCAGGCGCGGATTGACGAAGTAGCCGACTGGAAGCTTGGGAGGCATGTCGGTCGCTGTCATAAATAGAGAGAGAGATAGATAGATAGAACGAGAGAAAGAGATATATATATATATATATATATATAGAGAGAGAGAGAGAGAGAGAGAAAGAGAAAGATAGATAATATTATTACCGGGGCGTCCGATAAACAAATTGATCGGTTCTCCTCTGGGATCATCACGCACTCCATGAAAATCCTGTGCGTCTCCCCAAGTAGCGAGTCGGCAAAGCGTCAGGATCTTTCTTGGTGATTCTATATGCCAAGGGTTTGTTGTAGTTTTTGAAACTCTTGTTCATACACGGGCTAAAATGAGTCATCCAGTCGTAGTTACATCCGAGAACAACCAGCACATGCCTCTTCTTGTGCTGCTTCTTGAATGCAAGAATGAGCTTTAATAACGCTTGAGCGATGTTAGTTGTCAGGAAGGTGCTCTTCCACCCGATATCCATAACTCGAAATTCCTGATCATCTCCATCGTGCCCGTGCCCTGGTGGCTTGCGATGTGACTCTACTTGGAAACGGATTCCTCTGTCAACGACATTGAGCCCAAGGAAACCCAGCATCGCCCACGCGGTGTTATCACCAGCTCCGTCCCACTCAAGATATAATTTCCACGCTTGCATTGTGCGAGGGTCCAAAGTTGCCAATGTAAAAGTGCGGCAAGCATAGTAATGTTGCTGTTCGCGCCGTGTTCTACCGCGCCTTCAAGGTACGTCAGAATAAAATGCGTATCGGTAGTGTAGCAGGTATTGATTCCAACGCAAAGGCGAAACACAATTTTTCCTTTGAAATCTTTCGCGGCGCGGCGGCAAGATGGGATCTTCACTGGCGGTTTCATATCGGCTGATATGACTGTGGCAGCAAAATCTGCTGGTGCTGCCTTCTTGCGCTGCATCCTGGCAACGCGGCACGCCCTGTGAATTTTGTGATGAAGCCTGCTACGGCGACGCCATTCTTGAGCTTCTACTTCAGTCCTGAAACCGTTAGAATGATCAGCAGCAAGCTCTGTGCAGATCTCGCATTTTGAGAAATCTCCTTCTGCAAAACAAACCTGTAATAAGTAATGATAACGAAAATATGCATAATACCTCTGACAAACTTGACGTGCGGAAAATCCATGCGCCAAACTTTGTTGATCGTATTGTCTGTCGGAGGATTATTTGGATCAACTCGTTTCGAACAACCAAACCGAAGGCACATATCTTTCCAATTCTCGCGAACATAGTTTTGGACTCCTGCGTCCTGAGCCATTTCTTGCATCCTCCATATTCCGTCGCTGCATATCTCCGGGTAACTCTCCATGAACTTCTCGCAGAGTAATACTGCTACCACATCTTCTGTTTCAGGAACGGTTGAGTAGCTTTTTGTCAAAACCTTCGTGTTATTTGCAAGAAGTTTGTGTGCTCTTGACAAAACTTTATCACCGATCCCGTAGATACGCTGCCAGGCTACTTTGCACACAGCCTCCGTTAAATACATATACTGAAACGATCCAGTTTTTGTTTGAAACGATTCAAGCTGCGAAGCTGCCCAAGAATAAAGCTCACTGAGAGACGATGACGCATTCTTCGCTCTCGTGTAAAGCACATCACGCGTGTCGATAAATGAATAACACTTCCACTTTTTGCAGCAGACAGACTTAACTTCCCTGTCCAAGTCGGCGAAGGTAATCCCCAACAGTTTTTGGAGCGCAGACTGTCTCTGAAGCTTCACTGCACCTTTCGTGCGACTTTTCATCGTGTAGGGGCGCGTTGGATTCTTACGTGGTCTGCTGTAAGGAATTGGTGATAATCTCATGATGTTATACAACAGCTCATTCGATTCCATAAGCTCGTCGAAGTTCAATCGAAGCTCGTTGGATAATTCCGCATCGTCCACGCCGACCAGAGGAGGAAGCAATCCAGGGTTGATAGATGCAGCATCACCGTTTGAATCCGTATCTGAACACTCTTCGTCGACGTTCTACGCAAACAAGATCGCTTATGAACATTAACCAGCATGAACATAGACAGGTAGAGAAAAAAAATTACCATGGAGCCAGTAGGAAGATATAGTCTAGAGCTGCTGCAGCTACTAACATCATATCCTGTAGTGACAGTAGAACTGTCTGACTGTTTCCAGCTGTCGAGGTTAGCATCAACGTCAGGAACACCTGCCTGTAAAAAAGAATCTTCTCAGTAATAATTTTCATTTATTTATTTTTTACCTGTGCATCACTCAAGCTTGATTTTTCTGTGATGACTGTAATGTCCGAGCTTTCCCTGGGCAGAAGCGTGCGGCGACTATCTGAAATTGAGGACACGCTGTCGAGAAGCTTCCTCTTTTTTTCCGGCGGAATAGATGATGACCTGGAGAGCGGTTGCTTTCCATCAGAACTAATACTGCTGACCGACGCTAAAAGTTCAACCTTTGCTTCATGAAGCAAGGAAATTGACTTAAGTGGAAGCGGATGTTCTTTCTCAGGAACGATGAAACATACATGACCAATGTCAGTCTCGAACAGGAAAACTGGGATTTTAGCTCCTTCCTTGGCAGCCTCTTTCAACCAGACCGGATGTGCATCGCTTGGCAGCGTAGCTATCTCTAGGTCTGGATTAGGTGCATAGCTGAGCAAAATCTCTTGATCTTTCGATATTGCGGTGGTGACAGTCACAATAGGAGTACCCTTGCTGACCTGACATTATTTACAACAATATTTATAGAAAAAATACAACACACGTAACAAAAACTTACATTGCATGGATGTATGTAACAACTAACATAATTTACCTTCACGTTCGGTCGGCAAGTGTCATCGTCGAGCTTGTTGAACCCTTGCGATGAAGAGTTGATGAGATGCATTGCATTCCTGCTCGATTCGTTAATGAATTTAATTGGATGCATCCCTGTTTGCAGGGAACTCCCAATTTTCATAGTGAAATGATCAGAAAATGCAGCATGATCTGCAGCACGCAAAGACTTTCCTCCTGGTTCGAGGAGCCCAAGCTGAAAAGAAGGAGGAAGGTATTTATCAGCAAAGACTCCGTAGCCACCACCACGGTGTGCCACATATATCGGCGCCTTGCTAGCCCTCAGCATGGCATACCTAAAGTTTGAAATACACATGAAAAAAATGGCAGCGCTTCCCGTTAGAGGGAATCACTAAAAAAAAAAAAGGACAGAGAAAGGCTCACTGATAGAAGGCCACACACACTAGCTAGTTATACTAAAGCTAGTATCTATACTCCCCTCTTTAAACTATGCTATATAATAATAATAATAATAATAATAATAATAATAATAATAATAATAATAATAATAATAATAATAATAACAATAATAACAATAATAATAATAATAATAGATTTATCAGTCAATTGGCCTTTGATCCTGTCGGACATGTGCCTCCATTGGTAGCACGGGGCCGTTCGGTGACGCGGCTCCGCTCCAAAGACTCAATAATAATAATAATAATAATAATAATAATAATAATAATAATAATAATAATAATAATAATAATAATAATAATAATAATAATAATAATAATAATAATAATAATAATAATAATAGTGCTTCTCAGTCAATGGCGAATGCATTTCTGCACATGTGCCTCCATCGTCTCACCCGTGAGGGGAGTACGAAGATTTGACGATAGGCTCTACTGACACCCCCGCAAGGCAGCTCCAAGCAACAATAATAATAATAATAATAATAATAATAATAATAATAATAATAATAATAATAATAATAATAATAATAATAATAATATATATTGAAGAGGAAATGCAAAATCATGCCGGTCAGTTTCACAAACTTTTGTGCAGAGTTTTTTCCACAGATTGTTGTGTACAGAAGAAAAGAATAGCATTCCCGCTCATTCTGAGCTGGGAAAAGAGCGGGAATGCTGTTACATCTTCTCGAAATGTCATGCTCTCAATAAAATCTCTGCACAAAAGTTTGCAAAACAGCAATCCAAAAACGAGTTTCATCGAATTGCTGGTTTGTGAAAAATAGATTAAGCTGGGTCGTGCAATGTTAGGAAATGACATTTATAGCTTCAACAAACACGTTGCAGCAGAAACATGCAAGGGATGACATGAGTTGAGAGTACGTACTAGGAAGGAAATGCAAAATCATGCCGGTCGGTTTTCACAAACTTTTGTGCAGAGTTTTTTCCATAGATTGTTGTGTACAGAAGAAAAGAATAGCATTCCCGCTCATTCTGAGCTGGGAAAAGAGCGGGAATGCTGTTACATCTTCTCGTAATGTCATGCTCTTAATAAAATCTCTGCACAAAAGTTTGCAAAACAGCAGTCCGAAAACGAGTTTCATCGAATTGCTGGTTTGTGAAAAATAGATTAAGCTGGGTCGTGCAATGTTAGGAAATGACATTTATAGCTTCAACAAACACGTTATAGCAGAAACATGCAAGGGATGACATGAGTTGAGAGTACGTAGGAAGGAAATGCAAAATCATGCCGGTCGGTTTTCACAAACTTTTGTGCAGAGTTTTTTCCACAGATTGTTGTGTACAGAAAAAAAGAATAGCATTCCCGCTCATTCTGAGCTGGGAAAAGAGCGGGAATGCTGTTACATTTTCTCGAAATGTCATGTTCTCAATAAAATCTCTGCACAAAAGTTTGCAAAACAGCAATCCAAAAACGAGTTTCATCGAATTGCTGGTTTATGAAAAATAGATTAAGCTGGGTCGTGCAATGTTAGGAAATGACATTTATAGCTTCAACAAACACGTTATAGCAGAAACATGCAAGGGATGACATGAGTTGAGAGTACGTAGGAAGGAAATGCAAAATCATGCCGGTCGCTTTTCACAAACTTTTGTGCAGAGTTTTTTCCACAGATTGTTGTGTACAGAAAAAAAGAATAGCATTCCCGCTCATTCTGAGCTGGGGAAAGAGCGGGAATGCTGTTACATCTTCTCGAAATGTCATGCTCTTAATAAAATCTCTGCACAAAAGTTTGATAATAACACGACCCTTTTTCCACACGTTCAAATTTCAGACCGGCCCGAGAAAAATTTTAAGGTTGAAGGCGCTGACTGGTAGTTATGTCTTTGGAATTCAACTCATTTTGCTCGTTTGTCAACGTGTAGGATCACTTTCTGACTCTGGCATGTCTACGAAGCACATTGCCAAGACTCTGCAAGCCATTCTCAAAAATTCGCGTGGGGAATTGTTCCTTAAAATCAACGGGTCTGCAGACGTGCTGCCCTTTGATTGTGTGGAGATTCCCCACGCCGTCTTTTGCAAGCATGATCTGGTATATGCTTGCTCACTTACTTACTTATTTATTTAATGTGCAACATGCAGGGCAAAGGCGATTTGGAGGAGTTGGTCCGCGGCTTCAGCTACACCTGGAACGCACAAGGTATTATGTATGTATGTATGTATTTATAATGCATGCATCGTAGGGATCCTGCTCAAGAATAAGCCTGTGCCCTGGGACGACGGATTGGGAGAAGCTCCTCCCGCAAAAAGGCAGAAGAGACAGGAGAAGGAGAAGGAGAAGGAGAAGAAGGAGAAGCAAAAAAAGAAGGACAAAGGGAAGGAGAAGGAGAAGGAGAAGAAGAAGGAGGAGGAGAAGAAGAAGAAGGAGGAGAAGAAGAAGAAGAAGGATGAAAAGGAGAAGAAGGAGGAGGAGAAGAAGAAGAAGGAGGAGGAGGAGGAGAAGAAGAAGAAGAAGGAGGAGGAGGAGAAGAAGAAGAAGAAGGAGGAGGAGCAGAAGAAGAAGAAGAAGAAGGAGGAGAAGAAGAAGAAGAAGAAGAGGGAGAAGGAGGAGGAGGAGGAGGAGAAGAAGAAGAAGAAGAAGAAGGAGGAGGAGAAGGAGAAGAAGGAGGAGGAGAAGAAGAAGAAGGAGGAGGAGGAGGAGAAGGAGGAGGAGAAGAAGAAGAAGAAGAAGGAGGAGGAGGAGAAGAAGAAGAAGGAGGAGGAGGAGAAGAAGAAGAAGGAGGAGGAGGAGAAGAAGAAGAAGGAGGAGGAGAAGAAGAAGAAGGAGGAGGAGGAGAGGAAGAAGAAGAAGGAGGAGGAGGAGGAGAGGAAGAAGAAGGAGGAAGAGGAGAGGAAGAAGGAGGAGGAAGAGAGGAAGAAGATGGAGGAGGAGGAGAGGAAGAAGAAGGAAGAGGAGGATGACCAGCTGAGTGGGTTTCCCCCTCTGGATTCGGGGAAGGTTCGCGTGTGGGCCCACAAAGGAATTTTCACATTCCTATCCGGATTAGATTATCAAGACTGGTATTATTATTATTATTGTTATTATTATTATTATTATTATTATTATTATTAGGGAGTACATAGGCCATCGGTCCTTTCCATGGGCTGATTGGTATAAAGCTCCTAGAGTAATGTTCTATGCCGTCACTTCCTTTATTCCACCGATTGGTGTGGAGACTTTCCTTATGGAATGGAGGACTGGATGCACATGGCCTTTTGGCTCAGCAATTGGCAGGAGATACACTATTATTATTATTATTATTATTATTATTATTATTATTATTATTATTATTATTATTATTATTATTATTATTATTATTATTATTATTATTATTATCATTATTATTATTATTATTATTATTATTATTATTATTATTACTGGATACTGTAGCATAGTTTACAGAAAGGAGTTAGTTACTAGCTTTAGTATAGTTAGCTAGTGTGTGTGGCCTTCTATCAGTGAGCCTTTCCCTGTCTTTTTTTTTCGAGTATAATCCCTCTAACGGGAAGCGCTGTCATTTTTTTTTAATTTCATACTGTTATTATTATTATTATTATTATTATTATTATTATTATTATTATTATTATTATTATTATTATTATTATTTTATTATTATTATTATTATTATTATTATTATTATTATTATTATTATTATTATTATTATTATTATTATATTATTATTATGTGGCACCGCGATAGCCCAGTGGTTAAGGTCTACCATCTGGGACCTGTCGCCAGTTCGATTCCCGTCGGTGCCAGTATTTTCAAAGGATATTTTCTTTGAAAGTATTGGTCTGTCTGGAAGGCTTGGAGCTGCCTTGCGGGGATGTCAGTAGAGCCTATAGTCAAATCTTCGTACTCCCCTCGCGGGTGAGACGATGGAGGCACATGTGCAGAAATGCATTCGCCATTGACTGAGAAGCACTATTATTATTATTATTATTATTATTATTATTATTATTATTATTATTATTATTATTATTATTATTATTATTGCCCAGTGGTCAAGTTCTACCATCTGGGCCCTGTCGCCAGTTCGATTCCCGTCGGTGCCACCAGTATTTTCATTGAACATACCGCTCCGTCTGGACCAGTATTTTCATTGAACATACCGGTCCGTCTGGAAGTGTTGGAACTGCCCTTGCGGGGGTGTCATTAGAGCTTATCGTCAATTCTTCGTACTCCCCTCACGGGTGAGACGATGGAGGCGCATGTGCAGAAATGCATCAGCCATTGACAGAGAAGCACTATTATTATTATTATTATTATTATTATTATTATTATTATTATTATTATTATTATTATTATTATTATTATTATTATGGACACCGTGATAGCCCAGTGGTCAAGTTCTACCATCTGGGCCCTGTCGCCAGTTCGATTCCCGTCGGTGCCACCAGTATTTTCATTGAACATACCGGTCCGTCTGGAAGTGTTGGAACTGCCCTTGCGGGGGTGTCATTAGAGCCTATCGTCAATTCTTCGTACTCTCCTCACGGGTGAGACGATGGAGGCGCATGTGCAGATTTGCATCAGCCATTGACAGAGAAGCACTATTATTATTATTATTATTATTATTATTATTATTATTATTATTATTATTATTATTATTATTATTAGCTTTTTCTTCTGTTCCTCTTTTATTATTTATTATTATTATTATTATTATTATTATTATTATTATTCAGCCCAATGGCCTCAAGGCGTTAAACTGTGACGCTAACTCATAACCCTTTGGTGGTAGATGCTGGGGAGGAGGGTCGTTGCGCGCGTAAAAGATCTTAAACTCCGCATATGCTGGTTGATAGCCCAGGACCCAGCAGACACCAGATTGTTATGGGTGGGGTTTTGAGGCAGCTCTAGCAACCGCGCTTGGTGTATGCACTTGCACATTCGGTGACGTCTTGCAAGAGGTTGCTGGGACTGCGGAATAACCTCGGCTTAGTGCAGTCTTGCCCTCAGGAGCTCCATCGGTGGCCCCGATCATCAGGCGAGAGACTGACACGGGGGGGTGGAGGACCTCGAAAAAGGGTATTGGAGGCTTATGTCCGTTGAGGATATGCCATTAGCTGCATCAGTACGCCTCAGATATAGTATTATTATTATTATTATTATTATTATTATTATTATTATTATTATTATTATTATTATTATTATTATTATTATTATTATTATTATTATTATTATTATTATTATTATTATTATTCAGCCCAATGGCCTCAAGGCGTTAAACTGTGACGCCAACTCATAACCCTTTGGTGGTAGATGCTGGGGAGGAGGGTTGTTGCGCGCGTAAAAGATCTTAAACTCCGCATATGCTGGTTGATAGCCCAGGACCCAGCAGACACCAGATTGTTATGGGTGGGGTTTCGAGGCAGCTCTAGCAACCGCGCTTGGTGTATGCACTTGCACATTCGGTGACGTCTTGCAAGAGGTTGCTGGGACTGCGGAATAACCTCGGCTTAGTGCAGTCTTGCCCTCAGGAGCTCCATCGGTGGCCCCGATCATCAGGCGAGAGACTGACACGGGGGGGTGGAGGACCTCGAAAAAGGGTATTGGAGGCTTATGTCCGTTGAGGATATGCCATTAGCTGCATCAGTACGCCTCAGATATAGTATTATTATTATTATTTAGGGAGTACATAGGCCATCGGTCCCTTTCCATGGGCTGATTGGTATAAAGCTCCTAGATTAATGTTCTATGCCGTCACTTCCTTTATTCCACCGATTGGTGTGGAGACTTTCCTTATGGAATGGAGGACTGGATGCACATGGCCTTTTGGCTCAGCAATTGGCAGACGATACATATTATTATTATTATTATTATTATTATTATTATTATTATTATTATTATTATTATTATGGACACCGTGATAGCCCAGTGGTCAAGTTCTACCATCTGGGCCCTGTCGCCAGTTCGATTCCCGTCGGTGCCACCAGTATTTTCATTGAACATACCGATCCGTCTGGACCAGTATTTTCATTGAACATACCGGCCCGTCTGGAAGTGTTGGAACTGCCCTTGCGGGGGTGTCATTAGAGCTTATCGTCAATTCTTCGTACTCCCCTCACGGGTGAGACGATGGAGGCGCATGTGCAGAAATGCATCAGCCATTGACAGAGAAGCACTATTATTATTATTATTATTATTATTATTATTATATTGTTATTATTATTATTCGATAGCATAGTTTAGAGAGGGGAGTATAGATACTTAGCTTTAGTATAGTTAGCTAGTGTGTGTGGCCTTCTATCAGTTATCAGTGAGCCTTTCCCTGTTTTTTTTTTCGAGTATATTTCTTCTAACGGGAAGCGCTGCCATTTTTTTTTAATTTAAACTCTCTTTTTATTATTATTATTATTATTATTCCTCTTTTGCTGCTGCTTTAATTAGCTTGCTCTTTAAGTTCACATCCGAGGACAACAAACATCGGGAGGGGGCGCTCGCGCTCGACGTTGCACTTACAAAGTACAACAATTTCGAACTGAAGGCGTCCACGCAAGTGGAGACATGTGAGGGTGAAACTTCACCTTGTGCTCCCGGGTCTTTTTCCCTATAAGTATGAAAGATTTTTATAAACTGATTGTTTATTTTTTATTTGCAGGCTCTTCATTGTCTTTCCCATTGGTTGGCGCAAGAAGACTCCTGCGCAAGTCAATCGAGGTACTGTATGTTTTTCAAAATTCACAAGCTGCACATATTTTTTATACTTGGATGTTGCAGGATCGAAGCGCTTCATTTTTGCTGCGCGCGAGGTCGACACTGACGGCGATGGCAAGGCTGACGAAATCCAATATCAGCTCATGGGTTTTTTTGGTTTTAACCTTAAACACTCTTGCATGCTTGATCCGTCGCCGATGGACTTCGAGAAGCAGGTGAAGCCCGCGTGGCTCCTCTACGTCGGTAACCCCACGAACCCGCCTATGATTTGCAACTGGCGGAAGCGGGAGCTTTTGCTTCTGTACGAAGCAAACAAGGTCATTTCTTCTTCTTCTTCTTCTTCTTCTTCTTCCTCTTCTTCTTCCATTTTTCTTTTTCTTCTTCATATACATGTTATTATTCTTTTTCTCCACCAGCTCCATCTTTTTTTTTTTTTTTTTGTTTTTTTTTTTTTTTTGTTTTTGTTTTTGTTTTTTTTGGCATCTTCCTTTTCTTTATTTTGCATATTTACTGCATGCTCGCCTGAAACGTTAGAAGAAGAATCAAAAAAAGGGCCCGACTGAGCCTCGCTCTTCGGGCAGGCCAAAAAAACTGAGATTCGGTAGCAACATTGTATGTAATGAAAAATGAAGGATGTATGTAATATTGTTTGGTTCTTTGTGCAGAATCCATCGACGTCGACGATGTTCCAGACGTTCCAGACGTCCCTGAAGAAGAAGAGACCCCTGAGCCTCCTATGCCTAAGGGGTCCAGCAAGAAAAAGCCAGGTACTAGCAAATTTCATCTTTTTTTGTGTGCTTTTTTTTCAGTGTTTCTAATTTCTGACGTGACTAGGCAAGCCGAAGTCCAAAAAGCCCGCGGTCGACGCTGATGAAGTGGACATGTCGTTGGAGGTATAATCTTTCCTACTCCTTCTTCTTCTTTTTCTTTTTTTTTGTGAGGGGGGGGGCCCCCGGGGGGGGGGGGTCAAAAGGTCTCTTTGGGCGCCGCAGCATATAGTTTAGAGAGGGGAGTATAGCTACTAGCTTTAGTATGGCTAGCTAGTGTGTGTGGCATTCTATCAGTGAGCCTTTCCCTGTCTTTTTTTTTCCGAGTATAATCTCTCTAACGGGAAGCGCTGACATTTTTTTTTCAAACATTATTATTATTATTATTATTATTATTATTATTATTATTATTATTATTATTATTATTATTATTATTATTATTATTATTATTATTATTATTTAGGGAGTACATAGGCCATCGGTCCCTTTCCATGGGCTGATTGGTATAAAGCTCCTAGAGTGATGTTCTATGCCGTCACTTCCTTTATTCCACCGATTGGTGTGGAGACTTTCCTTATGGAATGGAGGACTGGATGCACATGGCCTTTTGTCTCAGCAATTGGCAGGAGATATACTATTATTATTATTATTATTATTATTATTATTATTATTATTATTATTATTATTATTATTATTATTATTATTCTTTGTTGTTGTTGTTGTCGTTGCTGTTGGTTTGTTCTGCCACTGCCTTGTTCGCAAGAAATGAACGACTTCTTTCAAAACAACGGCGACCGGTATTGTATTCAGGGTAGTTCGTCCGCCGGCGTGTCGAAAGAAGTCGTTCAGGATCTTGTGAACAAGGCAATGTCAGAACAAGCCGCATCCATTAAGGAAATGCTAGCAGAAGAAAGAAAGTTGAGAGAGGAGGAAAGGAAGAAAAAAGAAGCGCAAGATCGGAAGGAAAAAGAGGCGCAAGAGAAGCGACAACGGGAAGAGGAGAGAAGAAAGAGGAAGAATTCGAAGAAGGAGAAGGAGGAGGAGGAGGAGGAGGAGGAGGAAAGCTCAGAAGAAGAGAACGAGAGAGTGAAGAAGAAGATGAAGAAGAATAACAAGAACAAGAAAAACTATGATGATAATGATAACAACAACAACAACATCAGCAACAACAACAGCAACAACAACAACAACAACAACAAAAATAGTAAGAGCGAGAGAGAAAGCTTGCTGGAGGATCTCATCGCGCGGATGGCAGCTGGCGCTCTGTCTGCTGGTAACTCACCTTCCACCCCCCAACGCGGCACCGGTCTCACCGCTCCCAGCTCACCTAACGCATGGGAGTTTGTTTTAGCATCGCTTGCGCTGACTCGGCGCTAACTTCAAATGCACGCACCAGGTAGTTTGCATAGCTTTCACTTTTCTCCTTCATCTGAAAGATGTTTGAATTTGTTTTGTGTTTTTTTTCTTTGTAGTAGTGTAGTATTAATCGTAATTTTTTGCACTGGCAGGTTTGTTATGGTCGAAAGCGTGATTAAGAACGTTTGTCGCGTGCAAGAGTTAAACAAACTTCTAATTTAGTTAGTATGATATTACGGAGTTAGATTTATTATTTTTTTTAGTAATTAAAGAAATTTTGTTGTAGAATCTATGTATTTTGCGTGGCGACATCGCACTTCTCTTCCTCCCCCGTTCCCCCCTCCCCCCTCCCCCCCCCCCCCGGGGGGAATTTATTGTAGGTAAAAGCAATGTTTATTATCATAATAAAGTAAAATGCTTAATGTAAACAAAGATAAACAAACTTAAAAGCAAATTCTGCATGTTGGGCATTGTTATCATCATAGATTCATAGTAGCCGGGACTATGAAAAAGGAGAAAGATTACCGTGTCGGACCGGTTCCTGCCCACCTCTGAAGATGAAGTTAAAGTGTATTACAATTAATAAAAACATGTTTTAATATTATTTTTATATGTTCTGCAATCAGTGAATTGATTTCCTTTCATTTCCACACGTTTTCAAAAAAGTCCATATACTTCATGGAAAATTTCGGAAAAAGGGATACCCCCAAGATTGTCGAATGTTTAGTTAATATCAGAGTACCCAAAGATGTCATAGAGGAAGGTTTGACAGCTAAAGATGTTTTAGAGGGTATGAAAACAGAGCTAAAAGCTCTTCAATCCTTTAACACATACACATGGGTACCCCATAAGGAGGCAAGCAAGGCAGGAGTTAGTAAGATAGTTAGATTGACATGGGTTCACAAAGTAAAGTTAGATGAGAACGGGAAAAAGTTCATAAAGTCTCGTTTAGCTTTACGGGGAGATATGTTAGAACCCGGTGTTAGCTAAAACCCAGATCAGCTCTTTGTTCCTTGCGCCGCGCACCATTCACTTTTATTTCTCGCCAAACTAGCTGCCTGGCACAAACACAAACTATACGGCATAGATTTTAAAAATGCATACCTAAATGCTCGTATGAATGACCCTGTTTATGCATATGCGCCAGAGAGTATAGACAGAGAAGGGCATGAGGGGATGATATGGCGTATAGATGGTGCTTTATATGGTGCACCACAGGCAGGAAGAAGATGGTATGAGATATTAGCACCCAAGTTAGAGGAGCTAGGTTTTAGGTTGCTAGATTCAGACTTATGTATGTTTGTAGAAAATGATAAAGCTTTGAGAGAGGCGATAGTAGGGATATTTCATGTTGATGACTTGTTGTTCACCGCACCAAACAAACAAGCATATGAGCGTTTTGCGTCCGCATTAGAAAAACATTTCCCTCTCAAAAGACTCGGTATTGCCCGTGAATTCAAAGGAATAGAGATAGAGCAATCGAACGGGAAAATAATTTTGCATCAGCGAAAATATCAGCAGCAGATACTAAAAGAGGTAGGCTACGATTCTGCTAAACCCGTTAGTACTCCAGTGCAAGAACATTTCACGGAACCGATGTCGGAATCAGCTAGCTTTGCGAAAATGTTCAATTCCTAGTCTAGTTGGTCGTTTGCTATTTCTCGCAAAGATGACAAGACCCGATATAGAACAAGCACTAAATTCGGCAAGTGTCATGCAAACTATCGATAAGGGAATAACTTATGCGATGTTAGGCAGAATCTTTCGTTATTTAGTTAACTCTTATCGAGGATTAGCTTACCATGAGCCTAAGTCAGAGCAAGAAGGGCAAACCTATCCAAAACTTTCCATGTGGCCCGACGCGGCTCACAAAGTTTGTAAGAAAACAGGGAAGTCCCGCACTGGATTCGTGATCCTATGGGGCAGCGATCCAGTTGCATGGTTATCAAAGCGACAGAGTCGCATCGCCCTGAGTTCCAATGATGCTGAACTATTTGCAGCAACTGAGTGCATTAGAGAGGGACTTGCAATAAAACACATTACACAAGAACTAAACATAGCCCAAAAGAGCCCGATAGAATTATTCGAGGATAACTCTCAAACAGTCTTAGCGGCAGAGAGGGGTATGTCAGGTAATAGAACTAAACACTTACCTTTAGAATTACATTTTATGCACCACCTACAGAGAGACGGTGAGGTTAAGTTTGTAAAAGTAGGTACGAAGAAGCAGATAGGTGATGTAGTAACAAAATATTTACCGAAAGAACAATTCGAGTATTTACTTAACAAATTTACGGTAAAGCTAAAGTAATTTCGGGATTTGCGTGTCCACTCACCTATATTTGCTTTGAGTGTTTTGTGCAGTTTGTTGCTTGTTGCAGCAGCTTTGTTTTGCGCAGGGGTCAAGAGCCGTCGAGCCGAGGCTGGGTAGCAGACTGCCACGCGAGGCCGGCAGCCGCGAGGCTTTCCCTGGCTAACTTAGCAATTTAAATTCTTTCTATCATTCTTTCTGTCCTAGAATAGGAAATCTAAAATTTTTTGATTTTGCTACCCTCTACGGGAAGCGCTTGCAAATTTTTGAACACATACATACTTCATACATGTTACTGCATGACTACACATATATACATACATAGAGGATGTGATGTAAATGGGAGTTGATATTTAACCTTCGGGTAACCCATAACTGATCCTCAACACTATTTTTTCATATTTACACACTAATATAGCCTATGACTTGCAACTAAGGGGGAGCGTTGTAATGTACTATTAATACCCGTTACTCCACCTAGTCAATTTACCGGTAATTTGGATAGTCTTAGTCATAGGCAAGTTCATAGGCCGGACAGTTATTAATACCTTTATTACTGACAAGGACACTTTCTAGAGTATTCGCGAATCATAGTCTGGAATGCCTAGAATCAAATGAGTATTACCATTCTGTTAAGGTCACCACATTTTGTGTGACCCAAAGTCATTAAAAGTCTTTTCTTCGGTTATTCTTTACCCTTAGCGGGGTAGCTTCCCTAAACTCTGCGTTTGAGTGATAGATTACTTTGGTTTCTGCAGAGAAAATGCAAGGAAAATGGTTCAGAACAGGGAGTGGGAGTGCTTTGCTCGTTTTTCCTCTGTCTGTGTGTTTGTCTGATGTTTGTTTCGCACTTGTCCTACTTGGCTTTATGCAAGCAGCAAGAGGGAGTGGAGTAGGTGTGGTCTGGTGTCTTGTAGAAGAACACACAGAAGCCAAATGTGCACAAGGGCTAAAGGTTATGCCAGCTTGTGACAAATTGATCGCTTGTTTGTAAGTTTTTTTGCTTTTGGCTTTAGCTGGGTCGGCTAATGCCACAGATACCATCTCTGCCACGTGGACAGATATCCCCTGCATGTGCTTCTGAAACTTGCTTGACCAAGGCCAAAAGCTTTGGTCGTAGCCCTCGAATATGGGCACTTGACTCAATACGTGCTTTGGCACGCTTGCCTCCTTGACAAGGCTCATAACCAAAGTAATCTATCACTCAAACGCAGAGTTTAGGGAAGCTACCCCGCTAAGGGTAAAAGAATAACCGAAGAAAAGACTTTTAATGACTTTGGGTCACACAAAATGTGGTGACCTTAACAGAATGGTAATACTCATTTGATTCTAGGCATTCCAGACTATGATTCGCGAATACTCTAGAAAGTGTCCTTGTCAGTAATAAAGGTATTAATAACTGTCCGGCCTATGAACTTGCCTATGACTAAGACTATCCAAATTACCGGTAAATTGACTAGGTGGAGTAACGGGTATTAATAGTACATTACAACGGAAACCAGAGGAGATTACACTGGCATCTCTCACACAAGAGCAAGACAAATATCGAAGCACTGTCCGACGACAGACTGACTTCTACAAAACAGCTCTTTTGACCAAACTATCGTTATCTCTGTGTAGGGCCTGACGCCCCATAACTATTTCAACAGAGAAAAGGAAGAAGGAGAAGAAGGTTGCATAGAGTGATAAGAATAACAGAGGGAAAAAAGAAAGAAAAAAAAGCAGACGTGACTCTCATAACATAAGATGGAAGACGAGAATGAGCAGGCTGGTGTGACACCAACTGATTATGGTCCTAGTGAGGGAGGAGAGGAGCAGGAGACTCAGTACTCAGAAGAGAGGGGGGATAGAGATGGAGAGGGGAGAGAGGAGTATACGTATACAGCCGATGTAGAGTCGACAGGGGGGGGGGGGGGGGGTAATGCATAAGAAGCGAGTGCAGGTCAGACTGGAGGCTCTTCACTGACAGAGGCAGAGAGAGAGATGGAGGATGTTGGCTAGAATATCCCAAATACATGGGAACAGTTGGCTACATATGATGATGAAGAGTCCTTCTTCCTTAACTACCCAACCTATTATAAAACACACATATACATTCCTTACGAGAAAAGGAATAGACCAGGACAAGGTCAAAGCAACCTCCTGATCGAAATTCCCGGCCTTGCGAAGCCTCTCTTCAACAAAGTGAGGTTTGAGCACGAAAGAGTGCCATTGCAGGATATCAAGTATGGCGACACTCTTACACTGTGCGACATATACGACATGTCCGCAACACTCTACGCTGCTGTGCTCGTTGCGGAATTTTATGAACGCACAAACATACAGTGGAAAAATAAACGCACAACTGCAGCATGGCTGTCTGTCTGTGGTGTCCCCACTGATATCAAGAATCTAGAAAGAAAGTTCGAAGGTAGAAACCAAAGTGGCATTGAGTTTGCCCTTGAGGCTTTTGTAACTGCCTTCACACGGGCTTACAACGAAATGTACAAAGCACTGAAAGACAACACAAGGCAACATCCTGTTTACGAGGAGGTTGACCAGTCTTGTCAGGTGCTTGAACGCCTCACACAACTCCATAAGGGCCTTTTTGAGGGGAAGGAGCAAAAACCAACATGGAAACAATGGGCCCACACGAAGAATCACACTCTCATGAAAGGCCCTCTCACAACAATCCCAAATAATAACAGAGCTGATAAGTCTTTCATGAGAGAAAAGGCACACTTCCTCTCTAGTGCCACAGGGCTTGCACAGTTCGTGACTCATCTAGCACGACAGGTGAAAGAAAAAGAGACGAGACAGAAAGAGGAGAAGGAGCAGAAGGAGAAGATAGCTGTGGCAATGGCAGTAGCACGGTGGCTCCACAGCCAACGGCTCCACCTACCACATCTAACCCAGCTCCCAAGAAAGCAGGAGGAGGACCCTCAGGAGGAGGACCCCAAGGGGGAGGGACAGTAATTAACTTGACTGACTCCCAGAAGAAAAAGCAGGCGCTGCAGGCAGCCCTAGCTAAAATCAAAATTGGGGGAGGGGGCCTTAAGCTCTATGCTATCACTGCCAATGAGGCTGACACAGAGAAGACCCTCATGACTAAGCTCAATGAGATGGACAGATGCTTCCAGCAAAACCAGTGTGAGGTGGAGCAGGAGTATGAAGTCCTAGAACATCTCTGTGATCGATCCCTCCTTGGAGCTGGTTTTGATCGTATAACTAACGAGAAGTACAGAGGAGAGGATGAGCTAGCAAGGAAAGGTGGACATGCAGAGATGAGTTGTACTCTGGCCATTGCTGCCCTCATTCGATACTTTAAGGCAAGTGGATACCAACACTTGTGCACTGGCACATTGATTGGGTTTGAAATTTTCGATTTAGTATCGGAGCAGTTGCAGTCTGTCACTCAGCTTGCATCTGTCTTAACAAATGTGGGCACCCAGTACACTCTCTTTTATAACCACAAAGCCATACTCCTATATTTCCTCAGTGCTTTGCACGTCTACAACAAAAATAAGCTCACACTGCTCATGCAAGACTGCAAAACCTTCGACAAGGTAAAGCACTTGAACTTTTTGGAGATGAGCGTCTTTGAGGCCACGACTAAGGCCGTGAGCCCAAAAATGTTGTGGACCGAAGTAATGACCGCTTGTCAGAGGCTCGACAGCCAGACAGCATCCTTGATCGGTTCTGCATCGGCTTCTGCTCAACCGCAAGCCGCACATACGCAACGATCTCTAGGATAGCGACAAGAGAGAACAGTCGTGAAGCTAACACACCTTGTATTCGTTGGTGGGCACGGGCACAATGCTTCAAACACACAAATAAGAAATGCCCGTACAACCACGATGTCGAGGACACCCGCATCCGAAACACACTCCTCAAGAACGTACGGTCGGACGAAACCAACACCGTCGCCGTTCTGCGCCGACTGCGCAAGAATCAGGGGTGGAAATTACAGGATGTCGCGGACCATGACCACGAACTAGCTGACGCGATCAATTCTCTTTTCGCTAGAGATGATCAGAAGACGGCAGCCATAGAAGCCGCAAGTAGAGGAAGAGGTGGAACACGAGGAAGAGGAGGAGGGAGAGGAATCAATCGAGGAGGAGGAGCCCCTTTCGCACGAGGCACATACACTCGCGGGGGGGAGAGAGGATTTGTGAGAAGAGGAGGAGGAAGAGGTGTATTTTAAGGTAGAGGAGGAGGAAGATGGGTTGGCCGAGGTGGATACGGCAGCGCAGAGCGCCCGTACCACAGAGATGGGGGCTGGGCAGACGGCTCGAGCTCAAGCTCGAGTTCCTCAGCACCACAGGCCTATGCGACATCAGGCGCAACCACTACCGACACTGATGCCGACTCAGGTAACAGATTTGAGGTAGTCCAATGACTAGAGAAGGAGGGAGAAAACAGAACAACATGCATTGCACGATACACCGTTGTGCAGGTCCCAACCAAGGGTACCAGTGAGTCTAAGAGCCCACAGCAGGCCACAGACCAACTCAAAGGTAGTACAATACCAGTACACCCATCACGACAACAAACAGTGCATGCTGCTAATAGGCAGGCGAGTAAAGCGCTGGCAAAGAGAAAGCAGGCGGGCCTGTCGCAGCCACAGCCGAAGAAAGTAAGAATAGAACCGGCAGTTAATCTTATCAAATTGTCGAGACAGACAATAGACAAGGAGGATGGAGGACATCAACCTCTCTTCACGGTCTCAAACAGAGAAAGCAAGGACAATCATCCTTCGCCTGTGAACAATACCCAAAAAGACATTACAAAAACGGCGGAAAGGGAGGAGGATGCGAACCTCGAGAAAAGGATACAGATTTTAGAACACAAGCTCCTTGTATTGGCCTTAAAAAGTCACCGGCCAGACGCTTTATGCTATACGAACCTTTTTTGTGAAACATTAAATACCTTTATAAACGTTGGTAATGATACTATGGCGAATATTAATATTGTCGGCCGGAAATTTACTACGAAACACCATGCGTGGTTAGAAACTAATATGAAAAAATCATCTGGCACTTTGAAAGGAGTTAGTAGTCGGACGGATATAACGGGCATCATCACTTTAAATTTTAAATTGAAATCCGGACGAGTATATCGAGTGGACTTATACGTTGTCCCCGAATACCACGGATCTGTTCTTTTGTCGTACGACCAACTGGCGACAATGAACGTAGTGATTGATTGCGCCGCCAAAAGAGTCATATACGGCGTAGAGCCAGGAGAAGAATATACTGTCGACTCTCTCCATGCTATTGACTCATACGAGGCCCTACACCTAGGGGTAGCATCGGAAGGGAAACGGGTGGCCATTACACACGCATATGAGGCATATATGCCAACGGACGCGGTGTCTAAAGATGGTTCAAACCTGTCAGACAAGAGAGAGGCGGAGGTCTATACGGCTACAGTCTCTACACAATGGGATAAAAAGTCGATAGACGATCTCATTGAAAAGAGGAAAGAGGAGATTATATGCATGGGAAAAAGGTGCCCATCGTTGGCGAGATTTGAAGAAGGAGCAGGGGCCGATGTATATATTACCAACGGGTATTGCTTTTACGTAAAGGTGGAAGAGAAAGACAGACAGGAGTTTATACCGAGGAGAAGGGGACGACTCCCTGATATCCCGGCAGAAGATATTAAAAGCTTTATTACCGAATTCTGGGGTGACGAGCTTACGTGGCCGCGCTCACTGGCAGAAGTGAAAAAGTGCCTGCGCACTCTTTTTGAAAATAATAAACCATATACGGTCATACTCCCGTACAATGAGAAGGCGATATGGGCGCAGGAGATACGGGACCGGCTTATTGATCATCCGATACCGGTGCCCTCACGGAAGCAACACTTAGTGGTGGCTTGTCGTCTCGGGACTCGTGAGCAGAGCAGTGCATACAAGCAAAAGCTCAGAGACCAGGACAAGTTGAAATTGATTCCTCAAGCATTCACATGCTTCGATGGTTTCTACACCCGAAAAGCTCCGTTGCAATATGCGAGATTAATAGATATGTTGGTAGGTCTGGCGGAGGACGACGAACAAGACACTGCCACATATGAAAAAACGGGAATGGACGATATATCAGAAGAAGAGTTGGGCTTGGAGGAGGACAGAGCACCCCTCAAGCATCAAAAGAGAATGTCAGAGGAGGAGTTTAAGGCGGCGATAGACGAGAAATTGGCAGGAGGAGCAGGTACGGAGAAGGAGAAAGAGGTTTTGAAAGAGAGAGTGAAGGCGAACAAAATGATTTTTGACCCCCCTCAAGCGGGAGGTGTCAAGCCGGAAGACTTCACTGCGGTTATTTGTAAAATACCAGGTGCTGAGCCTTCCCCGGCGCCACGACGGGCAAATCTGAGTACATGAAGCAAAGATCGCAGAAGAACAAGCACGGCAGTTACTCGATGAGGATTTCATTGAGAGATCGACATCTCCAATAGTTTCCCAACCGAGACTGGTGCCTAAACCGGGAGGAGAATGGCGCTTAACGGTTAACTATGCCCGCGTCAATAAAATTTTAGAGGAGGAACGAAATCCATTACCTACTCTTGAAGAAGGAAGGCGAGTATTGCGGAACGCCAAGCTATACTCAGTCATTGATCTGAAGAATGGCTTCTGGCAAATTCCACTGGATGAAAAGTCCAGATGGCTGACTGCATTTGTAGTAGGAATGGAGATATATCAGTGGAAAGTACTTCCGATGGGACTCAAACAGGCCCCGGGACTCTTTCAGAAAGCGATGCAAAGCATGCTGAGTAGCAAATATGATGACCAGACAGAGGGAGGTTTCATGAGGAGAAGAGGACAGAAGGCGGGAGAGTACGCATTTTGTTACATCGATGACATTATCGTGTACTCCAATACGATGGAAGAGCACATCGACCATCTAACAGACATTTTCAGGCGTATCAAACTATTTGGCCTGAAATGTAATTTGAAGAAATGTCAACTCGCAAAGACAAGCGTGACATATTTGGGGTACGAAATCTCTTACAATAGAGTCTCGATATCCAAAGAGAAGAGGGAGGAGATCATGAGCCGACAGAGGCCGAAGAATCGCACAGAGCTGCACTCATTTCTTGCGATGGCGCAATATTACAGCCAGTTCATACACAATTGGGGTGCAACTCGGGCTAAGTTGGAGAGAATGATCGACTTCGGTGATTTTGAGAAGTGGGATGATGAAGCCTTAGAAGCGTACAACACGCTCAAAGATCTCATCTACAAAGATGCGAAGGATGGCGGACTCGTGCTGATGATGCCCGACTTTTCGAAGCAATTCGTAGTCGACACAGACGCATCAAAGTTCGCGATCGGCGCAGTCTTACAACAGGAAGATGAGGAGAAAAAGTTGCGCCCGATCATGTTTATAAGTAGAAAGTTGTGCTCGGCGGAGCGAAACTATTGTACGAGACAGAGAGAGGCACTGGCGGTGGTCTGGGCCCTCAAACTGTTGAGAGAGTATTTATGGGGTGGACCTCAGTTTATAGTAAGGACTGATCACCAGAATTTACTATGGCTGATGAATCATGAACAGACTGGCCGTCTAGCGAGATGGCAGGCATTCTTGTCATGTTTCAATTTTACAATGGTCCATCTACCCGGCAAGCGAAATGTTGTCGCTGACAGCCTCTCCAGGCTAGAGTTTCACTCAGAAGTGGCAGCTCTCGTATCATCAGCAGAAATGGAGGATCTATCCCCAGACTGCACATACGAAGTGCATCATATCGAGTCGATGCAGATGGCGAGAGGGGTCCGATATAACCGATCGGGTCTACGTCATAGCCCGCAAGGTCCGGATCATGGGATATGTTGTACAGCACATGTCCTCGAGGATGCTGAGTGGTCCTATGAAGCATATGAGAATATGAAGGCGGAGATAAAACAAGAAGAGATTAAGCAAGAAGCATATGCGGAACCCCCGCAGGAGAACAAGGAGGAGTTAGACGAAAACCCTGAGAGGATAGGAGTGCAGCTAGAGGATGGGACTATCCACATAGCCTCACCCACTGCATGGAGACAGCAACAGGCTCTCGATCCGGAGTTCAAAGAGCTAATACAGCTGTACAAGAACCCGAACGAGCTGAAAATGACGAAGGAGATTAAGGAGCAACAGAAGGAGATGGGGTGGAGAGACGGTCTCTTGTACAAAGGCCAACACGGGCGCTATGCATCACAACCAGACAAATGGACTCTCTGGGTTCCTGAGAAACTCAGACACATCATTTTTGTCGCTGCTCATAACTGCCCACTACTGGCGCACCGGGCCGACAAAGAACGCATATGTTCATTTCGAGACGATTCTGGTGGAAGAAGATGAAGGAGAATATTGATGAACAGGTCAATGCATGCATCCCATGCAAGACATCCAAAACACCATTGAAGGCGAATTTTGGCCTGATCGGGACTTTTCCTTTACAGTTAGGAATGTTCGAGTTCTTACACACTGATCATGTAGGACCTTCCCCGGTCACGACGGAAGGTTACAGATACCTTCTAATGGCCATAGACAGAGCCACCAACTATGTATGGGTGGTCCCAGTCAAAGACGTTACGGGCGAAACAACAGCCAAGGCGTTGATTGACAGGATCATCTCACAGATTGGGGTGCCGAGAAAAATATGCTCAGATCGAGGCTCTGACTTTAATAATGAAGTCATCGACAAGCTATCTGCATATTACGGCATGAAATGGCAATATGTCACCGCCTATAACCCCAGAGCGAACGGCAAGATAGAGCGGGTGCATAGACCCCTCAAGGCCGCGCTGAAGATGTATTGTATGAAGAAGGAGAACCAAAAGGCATGGGTGGAGGCAGCATCCTCGTTTGCCTTTGCTATGAATTGCCTACCCTCTACAGCGTTAGGTGGTTCAAAAGGTTCCGTCTCGCCATACCAATTGGTATATGGGCGTGAGCCCGCCATCCCAGCCTCACTGCTGCACCCAAAAGATTCATGGGCAGATCAGGATGAGCTGTTTGGGGTGAGACTTCGGGCGAAGATGGAGGCGGAGCAAATAGTACAGGCGCATAGGGAGGCGGAGCGCAGGAAGACTGATGCTGAAGGTGTCAGGCAGGCACACCTGGATCAAGTCAGATTTCAGGTCGGGGATATTGTACTACTGTATCATCCTCAGGTTCCTCAGGGAGTCAGCTCGAAGCTGTTCATCCACTGGAAAGGACCATACCAGATCATGGAACAGATGGGGCCTTTGAATTATAAAATCAGGGGCAGAGGGAAAGTTCAAATAGTCAATGTACGAAGGCTGATTAAGTATGATCCCTTCCTACTTGAAGATGAGTCCGTTGATCAAGCACTCAAATGGATGGAGGCTGACTTTAAAGAGGTCCCACCAATTCGTCAGGAGGATATCTCGGAACGGGATGCCTACAGGGCACCAATTGCGGAGAAGGAGGCTGAGCTGGAGAACAAGCGGGCCACCGACCGCAAAAGTGCGGCGGGGACTCAGACCCGCAAAAGGGTGGAGTCGAACGTGCCGGAAGGAAAGTTCACGGAGGCGCAAATAAGGAGAGCGCAAAATGCCCTTATCTACGACCGACCGAGAAAGGCGATAAGGACGGCACGTTCGCAAGGAGTCCATCAAGAGGGGAGCGATGACGGAGATCAAGACCCTCGCGCGGGCAATGACACTCTCGTTCACCCCAGTTGGAAAGAAGGAGATGCGATTGGACATATTTCATGGGCCAAAGACGCTTTTTACTTGGTGAGGCCTGCGGCTCAACACGTAGCCGATGACACGATCTCAGATTTATATCTCATGAGAGTCATGGCAGTACCTCACAAACGCCATACGCGATCGAATCGAATTTCGACTGCGGCACAAATAATAAAACCAGTCTTACATTTCTGGAGGAGTCTGGATCCAGTGGAAGATCCTAAAGTAAGACAATACCTTCCAGTATATAAAGACGCCAAGAAACTTGAGACATGGGATGATACCATATCTCCCACAGATAAAGATCATACCGCGTGGACCATACAAGCACTACCACGAGGGGTGCTGGACATTCCTTTTGACTTGGCACAAGGCGCAATCCCTCACAAAATTTGGGACGTCCTCGAACAGTCTACCTTAGACTTAACTTTGGTTGGAGGTCCTCCACCAGGTAAAGGAGTCCGCGCGCGTAAACGGCGTCTATAGTAAGTATTTTTTTTCTCTAGAAAGTATTGTGGACCTGATCGATTGCGAACATAGCATTGATCCAATATCGTCCCGACAACCTTACTTAGATATTAAAGCTACTACAGCATTCATTCTTCTAGAGATTAACAAGACACAGCTGACAAAAAATAGGCATTCAATTCTCTTGCTTCGGCAGAGACAGACGAGACGGCCACGAAACAGCACCGTTACGGGATCGCTATTTGAGTGAGCGATGGTGTTTCCTGGATACGAACCGCATTAGTACCAGAATGATGATCTCATTAAAGACTCTACAGTCTAATCAAGAACTGATATATTTTAATAACATGAACTGCTACACCGGATTCCATCGATCTCTACTTGTATCGGCATATCGCAAGGTTAGGGCGCACTCAACCCAACTTCGGATATAGTCGTCAGACTTGATCACCCGACACTATATTAAATGATACCGATTTATACAAGGGTATGTCTTCACAAAAAGTAAATGTATTTATGGAAACCGACGACCGGTTATTACATATATATGGAAATGGCGACATTACATTATTACTCAACCATAAAACATTATACTTGGACATACTGCACAAATATCTTATCGACAGAAGAAAGAGGAAGATTTTAATATAGATACTGAATGTGCTAGAGTATATATACGATTGGTACCGGGGCAAGTATCATTGTTGTTTTATAACTGCTAATTCGTGGGTTGATGTATCTTCATACATAACTCTAAACGAATCTTAGTCAGAAAAGAAATCAGTTCAAAGCGTATTATGTCGGAAACGAAGTTCCGCCATAAAAACTGGGAGGGGGTACTGTGGATATCACCCCCCGAATTATCCGGTAAAAAGCTTATTTATAGATTTCGTCTGGCCGGACACGTCTGAAATGCCAACAGACATATTTCTCCTTTTGTTTCTTGTCTAGTTGCGTGCTAGTTTATGTTGCTCTTTAGGTGGCGATGTTTTGTTTTCTATAGTATTGTAAGAGTCGAGGGACAATCACAAGAGACCTTATATTTATGGTCCAACCATACACACGTTTTAGTTACATGGTATGTTAGTGTATTGCGTGTGTAAAGAGCCAAGGGGCGTTAAGATTTTAGTCAAGACGCCAGGGGCTCATATGGTAGCCCAGAGCCCACTCCATATCATTTTGAGATAATGAGAGAGAGAGAGAGAGAGAGAGAGAGAGAGAGAGAGAGAGAGAGAGAGTGAGAGCACAGGTTGAGATAGACATAGGCAGAACAGTCATAATGGCTGGAAAAAACATAAGCCAATTTCACCGTGTTTTACGGGACATTTTTCATGTGTTGAGCGGTGCTCATGCAGCTGTTGTGTCTTTGATTGCCCGGTGTGTGGGCTAGCGTTTGTGTGTGGTGTCAGCGAGTTGTTCCTTTTACTCCCGGCCCCATTCTGTGTACATCCTTTATATATCTCTTATCAGTTTGAGGGGGAGTGTTCATTGAGACACTGACACACACAGACACATACTTGTCATCGTGGTGGATGTTGAGCTATTTCTTTTATTCTGTTATGCTCTCGTGAGGCTCTTGTTCTTGAAAGTAGTTGATGGTTGTCTATGCTTTCTCGTTGTGGAGTTCACTTTGAGACTTTTTCCCCTTCCTCGGCTTTGGTGTGTCACTGAGATTTGTCTTCGGTCTTGTTTTCTTCGACGTTTTGGGTTGCGGCTTTGGGTCTGCGCGTGGGCAGCGTTTGGGCAAGGAGCTGGTGAGCTCATGGCGCTGCACCATCGGTGGGTCTGTCTTTCCTGACAGACCCCAATGCAGTCAGTCTTTCTTTCCTTTCCTTCCTCCCCTCTTTCTCCTTGGGTTGGAAGATGACATGGAATTTTGTTTCTTTACTCATTGATTGACAATGTTTTGACTGTGATGTGCGAGCACTCTCTTCTGATGGTCTGGCGAGAGTCGGTGGTACCGCATGGGTCGGACCTGAGCTTCGCGTGAAGGGGGGAGCAACCTTGGTGTCGGCAGGAGCAACGTCTGCCGAGGGTTGGTGAGGCGTTGGGGCCTCGTTTTCTTGTCCTCCTTCACATCCCTTCCTTTTCCCCTTACCCATCTTTTGTTGGCTGTTCGCTTTGAGGATAGCGGGCCTGAGCTTGGTGTAGTTCACTCGTTGCTTGCCATGTGGGGGAGGAGCGGTAGGTTTGGTACCCTATCGCCCCCTCTCTGTACCAACACATAGGTATCATAGGGAGTTAGTTAAGAACAGACACCGGACGTTGGACCTTTTGGGGTAGGTAGGGGACACAGCCCCGTAGTGGGGCATTTCTCTCAGTTTATGTTTAATCGGTTGGGGGACACAGCCCAGCACTAGTCTTGGGGCTTGTAGGTGTCTGACTTTCGTTTTCTGTGGACATGTTTGCTGGTCAGTTTGAGGTCAGCCGGGGTGGACAGTCGGTCCTTTGTTGGTTCAGAGGGGTGTCGAACCATTTTCTTTTTGGTGGGTTCGCAGCATTGTTTCAGTGCCCGGAAACTTGCTGGTGTTGGCACGGGATAAACCTTTCGTTTCGGGACAGTCACGCGGGGTTGCCCTTTTCAAGCAAGGGGGGGGGGGGGCAAGGAACAGTTTTTGCTTAGCAAGTGAGACATTGATGGAGCGACAGAGCTGGTGGGTTTTCGCAAGTCGCCGGGTGGACTGCAGTAGCGCCCGTTTTGATTCGGAATGGCGCTCAGGTGGCAACTGCGTTCTGCGGGGCAGTTCGCCTATGCCAGGAAGGTTTGGTTTAGTTCAGTGATTGCTTTGGTTTCGGCCCGGATGGTTGGACTAGGGCCGAGAGTGGACCTTTGGTTAGTGTGCACGCTCGTCGGCGTTGTTTTGGCCTGGTCTTGCGGAATCATTTGTGCACATAGGGACCTTCAGCTCCTGGTTGGGGCTATTTTTGTGGCGCGCTTGTTGTTTTCGGACATATTTGCCATACTGGATTGGCGGACAATTTACTTTTGGTTAGCGCGTGGGCAGTGAGCCCATCGATCATTTCGGTGGGCGGATTGCAATACTTCTGTTTCATTCGCTTCAGTGGTTATTTCGGTGGAGTTGTCGGCTGCGTGGCTACGGCGCGGAGCAGCGGCGACGATGGCAAGGTTCAACGGTGGGTCTGTCTTTGTGACAGACCCCAAATGAAATCAGGCCGCCTTCCCTCCTACTCGTTCTTTGCATTTGTTGTCGGGTGATGGAATTCGTTCTTCAGTTTGCAGTTTTAGGTGAGGCACATGTTGCACCTGCTGTTCATGTTGTGGTGTGAGCCCCAGAATCGTGGGAGCTCCGCAACGAGCGTGGGGGAGGATGGCGCCAGACACCGCTACTGTGCTTTGGTTCGTCTGCGGTGGTTTCCTTCTGGGTGCGTTTCAACAGGCGGTGGTGGCCCCGATTGTGGGGCATGGTGGACATTCTTGTTTGCGACGTTTAGTTCAGAGCTGTTGGTGGCAGGAGCCACAGTGAATTGGTTGGAGTCGCTTTCGGAGTCGCTTTCGGCTGCGGTTGTTTACCCTCATTCAGGAGGGAGGGATGAAGGACACGGACATTTGGCTTTCGGGCTTCGGCCGGTTGACTGGATCGGTTGTGCTATTTCGGCAGTTGTGTTCTGTGGAATCGGTTTTGTGCGGCAGCGTGGAGCCGCGTGTGGAGCGTGTTACGGTGTTGCCGCTAGTTAGACCCGATCTTTGGTGCTTGGTCCTTTAAGTTATTTGATTTGGTGCTCGGTGTGGACCCTGCTCTGGACGTAATTTGCTTACTGTTGTTGAGTGTCTCTGCAATGGTGCAGTTGGAGATTTGCAGTCTTTTGCAGTCGTTTTGGTGGGGGAGGCCATTTGTCCGGGGATTTGGAACCTTTTTTTTTCTGCTTGGTGATGGTCGGAGCGCGACGGAGTCTTTCTTCTCCCTCCATCAGGGGGTGGTTGCTTATGTTTGCATTTGGAATGTCAGCAGAGGGGGAGGGCATCATGATTTCAGATGAGCCCATGGTTTTGGTGGTGTTGCCCGTCGGTCGGATGTTCTGGATCAGTTGGCCGAGGCAAAGGCGTATGTTGGTAGGTAGTGGTGGCCGATATAGGCCAGGAGTTAATAGTTATGACTTAGCAGTGTGTCGCGCCGGGTAGGCGCGGGAGGGCGGTGGAGCTTCGCTGTTGATCTAATGTCGCTACGCGGAAAGGCGCCACACTGGGAAGATGGCGGCGCGGTGGCGAGCTTTTTGAACGCTAAGTTTTGGAAGTGATCATGAGCGTTGAATCATGGAGCCGGGCGGCGGGGCAGGGGGAGTTCCCTGTAAAGCTGGACGGTGAATGGCCCTCCGGGGCGGGTCACGCGTCAAATTCATTGTGGACGGCGATTTCCCCTTGATTACTTTTATTTTGTATTGCTCTGTGCATTTTCTTTCCTTGAAATAGTGGATACGTAGTTAGGGGGAGATACCTATTGTGGGTGATCATATTTACATTCATATGCATGGCGTCATTGTTTTTCTTTTACCTGTTGGGTTACATGCGGTGATGTTGTACGTAATTAACTTAAGACTTTATCTGTTGCTTGGTGCTTGGCTTAAGGTTAAGCAAGGGGATAGTAACTACGTGACAGTGCATATACATATGGTAATGGTTAATGCTTTGTCGTACATTTTGCGTTTGTCGTTTGAAGCGAAGCTAGGTTCTGCAATGTTTGTTGTGCATTCAATTGGTACGTTGATGTATTTGGATCATATGACTTTGATTGTGTGATATGTTTTGTTGATGTATCCGGACAGTCTATCGCCAGGGGCGATTCAGGAGAATATGGGATTTCTGCCATCAAATGGCTTGAATGTTTCTTCTGGTCAGACCTAACAAAATTTTCGCTGTTATTAAGTAGTAATTTTATTCATTTGAGTACAGGGTGAGACTTGTGTCTTGGGTAGTATTGCACTTGGGATGGGGATAATGTAATGCCCCCAAGGATAGCTCGTAAAAAGTCGATAATGCAACCGAACACAGTCCTCAAAAGATGAGAATGATGTCTCGTTATATTAGCTCAGTGAAGCCAAAAAGGAAAACGGCAACAGACCAGGCATAAAATGGCATCAGGTCCAATCCTGTCAAATAATACTGAAAAACAAGCTGGTGCACCTGTCACCAGGAAAAGGTACTTTTTACCAGCTATCCGGGGGGTGATGCCTGCAGTACCCCCTCCCGATTTTATGACGGAAATAGCATTTTCGTCATACACCTTCTGATTTCTTTCTGCAAATAGTATGCGCTATGGAGTCATGCCACACAGCGCATCGATCCACGGATAGACGCTAAAAGACGATAAATATATCCTCATACGGCATGTCAAAGCGGATTCTCCAGCCATTCTTGTAGATTTTTGAACTCCTTCCCCTCAATCTCTTTTTTTTTTTTTTTTTTTTTTTTTCTCTGCAGTATGTCAAGAACAAACGTACTATTAATAAAAAATACAAGCAACGTGGTGCTGTAGTACGATTCCCCCTTTGATCTCCTTCTTCTTCTCATCATTATCATTATTATTATTATTATTATTATTATTATTCACAGGGAGATCGTAAGTACATTGTCTTTTTTAATGACATACCCTTGTAAAAGGCGGATATCCTATGATATAGTATTAGGGGGCCAGTCCTAATAGCTATATCCGAAGTCGGGGTGTATGTACCCGACCCTGCGATATACCGACACAAGTGGAGATTGACCGTGCTCAGGTACGACAGTATATAATCTATCGTAAAAAACAATTTAATGAAAGTTTCAGAGAACATTTCATTTTCGAGAACATCATCCCAGAACTTGGAAAGAGTCATACCCGGGAACACCATCGCTCAATACACTAGCGATCCCCGTATACGGTGTAGTATCATCGTCGATCTACCTTTCGCACTCGTATGTTGCGATCGAATGCCAAGTTGTATCACTGAGTCTTTTTAATATTCATATTGATAACTGATGATGCATGAAAAAATCATGATACGCCGTGGGCAATCAACCAGTTTGTTTGAGACTCATAAAGAAAAATAGTTTCCTTGTTACTGCCTTCGTCGTCTGGCGCGGATTTCTTTGCCTGGTGGAGGACCACCAACAAAAGTCAGATCGAACTTTGACTGTTCGAGAATGTCCCAGATCTTATTAGGGATTCCGCTCAACGATAATTCAAAAGGGATATCAAGCACTCCTCTTGGTAGTGTCTGAATGGTCCACGCAGTGTAATCCTTGTCTCTGGGAGTAATTGTATCATCCCATGTCTCGAGACCTTTTGCGTCTTTATATACTGGCAGATAATGTCTTGCCTTTGGATCCTCAACCGGGTCCATACTTCTCCAAAACTGGAGTATCGGTTGTACTATTTTGCGGCTGATGATATTTTGAGTGTCCGTGTGACACGCATCTGTCGTGGGACCGCCACGACCCGCATCAAGTATAAGTCTGAGAGAGTGTCATCAGCGACATGTTGTTCCGCTGGTCTCATCAGATAGAAAGCATCTTTCACCCATGCGATGGTTGCTATCGCATCGCCTTCCTTCCATCGCTCATGGACAATCTCAATGTTGCCCGCGTTTGGGTCAGTGTCCGTCCCCTCCTCCTCCTGGTGGACGTCCTTTGATCCCATCGACCTCATCGCCTTCCTCGGTTGGTCGTTGATAAGATCATTCCGCGCTCTCCTTAGCTGCGCCTCTGTGATCTTCTCCTTCTTTCCGCTATGCTCTCGCGGAGACTTGGACTGAGTCCCCACCGCGCTTATGCGGTCAGTCTTCTCCTTACTGTCCACCTCACTCTCCTCCTTCTCAGCTATCGGTGCCCGATAAGCATCGTCTTGGTCTATGCCAGCCTCCTTGTGGATGGGCGGCACCTCTTTGAAATCATCCTTCATCCATTTTAACGCCTCCTCAACGGATTCATCTTCCAGTAAGAAGGGATCATACTTAATCAGCCTTCTTACATTCACAATTTGCACCTTCCCTCTACCCCTGATCTTGTAATTCAGAGGTCCCGTCTGCTCCATGATTTGATATGGTCCTTTCCAGTGAGTGAACAGCTTAGAGCTGACTCCCTTCGGGACCTGAGGATGGTACAACAGTACAATATCCCCAACCTGAAACTTGATCTGATCCAAGTGCGCTTGTCGCACCCCTTCAGCATCAGTCTTTCGGCGCTCCGCCTCTCTATGTGCCCTGACTATTTGTTCCGCCTCCATCTTCACTCTAAGTCTCATCCCAAACAACTCATCCGCATCCGCCCAAGTGTCTTTTGGGTGAAGGAGCGAAGTCGGGATATCAGGCTCACGCCCATATACTAACTGATATGGCGAGATTGAGCTCTTCGAGCCTCCTAACGCCGTAGAGGGTAGACAGTTCATTGCAAACGCAAATGATGGTGCTGCCTCGACCCATGCTCTTTGATTCTCCTTCTTCGTGCAATATATCTTTAGGGAGGCTTTGAGGGGTCTGTGTACCCGCTCGATTTTCCCATTTGCTCGCGGGTTATAGGCAGTAACATATTGCCATTTCATCCCGTAATACTTAGATAGTTTGTCGATGACCTCGTTATTAAAGTCCGAGCCTCGATCAGAACATATCTTTCTTGGTACTCCGATCTGTGAGATGATCCTATCGATCAGCGCCTCTGCCGTCGTCTTGCCGGTAACGTCTTTGACAGGGATGATCCACACATAGTTGGTGGCTCTGTCAATAGCCGTGAGGAGGTATTTGTAACCATCCTTCGATTCTGGGAAAGGTCCCACATGATCAATGTGTATAAACTCAAACATCCCCGCATGAAGAGGAAATTCGCAAATCAGGCCGAAATTTGCCTTCAGTGGTGTTTTGTTTATCTTGCACGGGATGCATGCATCCACCGCCTGATCTATCTCCTCGTTCATCTTCTTCCACCAGAATCGCCTCGCTACGAACATGTGAGTTCGTTGTCTACCCGGATGCGCCAAAAGTGGGTAATTGTGGGCTGCGACAAATATAAATCGTCTCAGACTCTCCGGTACCCAAAGGGTCCATTTGTCCGGCTGTGACGCATAGCGACCGTGAAGGCCCTTGTACCACAGTAGACCATCTCTCCATCCCATCTCCTTCATCTGATCTTTGATCGCTTTCGTCATTTTCAGCTCATCCGGGTTCTGATGTAACTGTATGAGTTCCCTAAACTCCGGATCTTGAGCCTGTTGTTGCATCCATGCGGTAGGCGAGGCTATATGGATACCATCTTCTAGCCGTATCCCGATTCTTTCCGGGCCATCGTCTAGGTCACTTCTCCGCTCTTGAGGAGGCTCCGCATAAACTTCCTGCGTCTCCTCTTCCTCTCTTATGTTCGCCTTCGCATTCTCATATACCTCATAGGACCACTCAGCGTCCTCCTGGGTATGTAGCTCAAAACATATCCCGTGATCCGGGCCTTGTGGACTGTACCGTAGACCTGTGCGGTCATATCGGACTCCACTCGCCAACTCCATCGCCTCAATGTGGCTGACCTCATACACCTTGTCAGTGGACAAGTCTTCCATCTCCACCGTGGACACCAACGCCGATACTTCTGAGTTAAACTCTAGCCTAGAGAGGCTATCAGCGACCACATTTCGCTTTCCCGGTAGATGGACCATTGTAAAATCGAAACAAGACAAGAACGCTTGCCACCGCGCCAGCCGTCCAGTCTGTTCATGATTCATCAACCATAACAGGTTATGATGATCAGTTCTGACAGTAAATTGAGGTCCTCCCCACAAATATTCTCTGAGCCTCTTGAGGGCCCACACCACCGCTAACGCCTCTCTTTGCCTTGTGCAATAATTTCTCTCCGCCGCACACAACTTCCTACTAATAAACATGATTGGGCATAATTTCTTCTCCTCATCCTCTTGTTGTAATACAGCCCCAATCGCAAACTTAGATGCGTCTGTATCGACTACGAATTGTTTCGTAAAGTCGGGCATCGTTAACACCAGTCCTCCGTCTTTCGGGTCTTTATAAATAAGATCTTTGAGCGCATGAAACGCTTGCAAAGCCTCTTCGCCCCACTTCTCAAAGTCTCCAAAATCTATCATTTTCTCCAACTTAGCCCGTGTTGCACCCCAATCGGGTATAAACTGGCTATAGTATTGCGCCATCGCAAGGAATGAGTGCAATTCAGTGCGGTTCTTTGGTATCGGTCAATTCATAATCTCCTCCCTCTTCTCTTTGGATATCGAGACTCGATTATGGGAGATCTCGTACCCTAAGTATGTCACACTCGTCTTGGCAAGTTGAGGGGGGGGGTGGGGGAAAAAGGCAGCCGAGCCATCCGGCCTAAGGTGTACAACAGGGAGCCACCCGACCGAAAAGGCCGGATCCTTCCTGCCACCCGACCAGGCCAGCAGGGTTTTTCTTGCCACCCGACCGGAAGGGTCAGGCCTCTCTCGCCACCCGGCCAGAAAAGGTCGGGACACTTCTTTAGATTGCACTTCAGGCCAAAAGCTCCGATGCGCCTGAATATATCGGACAAATGATCGATATGCTCCTCCATTGTGTTAGAGTATACGATAATGTCATCGATATAGCAAAATGCATATTCTCCCGCCTTCTGTCCCCGCCTTCTCATAAAGCCTCCGTCGGACAAATCATCGTACTGACTGCTCAACATCTTCTGCATCGCCTTCTGGAAAAGTCCTGGGGCTTGCTTGAGGCCCATCGGAAGCACTTTCCATTAGTATATTTCCATACCCACCACAAACGCCGTCAGCCATCAGGCTGGACTTTTCCTCAGTGGTATCTGCCAGAAGCCATTCTTCAAGGTCAATGGCCGAATAGAATTTTGCATTCCGCAGTACTCTCCTTCCTTCTTCTAATATCGGGAGAGGATTTCTCTCTTCCTCCAGCACCTTGTTAACACGAGCATAGTTAACTGTCAGGCGCCATTCTCCTCCTTGCTTCGGCACTATTCTCGGTTGTGAGACTATTGGAGATGTTGATCTCTCAATAAAGTCCTCATTGAGCACC
>WBZZ01002596.1:72500-95000 GCA_019918135.1 Paulinella micropora | reverse complement strand
CTAAGTTGTAGCCGTCCTTGCACTTGACCGCCGAAACGACGTGGCACTTTCGCTTGGCTGCATAGGACGACAATTTAATTATCCCGATATAACAACAACGTAAGATCATTCTATTGCAATATTTGAAGTAGCACGGCTTGCCAGCTTCTATTGACAAACTGCCGACGGTAAATCGTACATCAAAAGTAAATTTGGATCTAAAACAGAATACTAGTTTCCAAAAAAACTTGAAGCTGAATAAAGAACCGTGACTCAAAAAGGAAGACTGAGGCAGGAAGGGTCAAGCCTCCAACCTCACTGCACTGGCGAAGAATGAAAGAAAGAAAGAAAGAAAGAAAGAAAGAAAGAAAGAAAGAAAGAAAGAAAGAAAGAAAAAAAAGCTAAGCCTGCTTGCAAGAAGTTCGACTCAGTCAGGCCAGGCCCGGCCCGCACACAGGGATCGGACTAATTGTCCGCGGCGGGCTCCAGCGCGTCCGCGACCTTGCCGTCCGCGATGCCCTGTATGAAATTAATTATTTTGTCTTGACCGTGGTATGCTTCTACCATGGCGTACACCTCGGCCTCGCAAGAGGAGGCCTCTGGTGCCTGCCGGACCGTGACCCGAAATCTTCTGTGTCATGCCCAACTTGTGACGCAAATGTCTTTCAGAATGTTTTGACAAACTTCTTGAGCACAAATTGTAATTTCACGTGATTTCTTTGTCGGGCGAAAAATTTTCGTGGGATTTCAATGGATGTTGCGGCGAAAATTTGAATCACAAACAAGACTTGAAACTTCACACAATTTGCACCAAAAACACAATCTGCCATATGTTTAACATATGCAGCGCCAGAGAATTCAACTTATCATTTCCGAAGTAACCATGTTTCGGACAGTTTCCCATGAGAAAGTGCACTTTCTCATAGGCATGACCCAGAAATGCGATTCTCGTACTTTCAGCCTCGAGGCTGAAGCTGCCAGTTGGAGGGATGAGTCTACGAAGTAATACGGAAAAATAGGAGTTCCGGCCAAACATACCGTTCAAATTCAACTTTCAAGTGGATATGGTTGATGTTCTTTCACTGAAAAAAATAAGATACTCTGGGAAGACTTGTGCCACCGTGTTAGGGAACCATCATTGGACATTAATTAGACCCTTTCTCCTCAGTTATGTCCACTGAAGTATTACTTAACTGTCCGTTAGTAGTAGTTGTTACTCAGTGTTATTAGTATTATTAGTTATTAATGCAGTCAATTTTAGTCCAGCTTTTTACCATTACCCTTTTTACCCATATCCGTGCGTTACATGGGTCAGTTTTTGGACGGTACATCTTTTTTGACTTCGGTAGTTCAAGTTGGACTGGCGGGCCCCGGGAATTTTCCTCATTACTGTCACGTTAAATTCTTCGTTCTGTGAAGTCTACGACCGGTAAGAGGGGGATGTCCCGATTGCCGGTTCACGACGGGAAGCATTGCGGAGGCCTTTGTCCGCATTGGGTTAGGCTCGGGAGCCTTGAAGCGTTTCCTGTGCAACGGATCGCAGACAAGGACCTTCGTTCAAGGGGTGTGCAGTGGGGTCTACCTTAAGTGACCCCCGTATCAGGAAAGTGCACAGTTGATTTTGAATTTGCCGTGCCTACAGCTGATCACTGTAGACACTTCCCACGCTCTGCTCTACTTGTGTGCAGCGGGAGGGTGGCAAGGTGGGGGACAAGGAGGACAAGACAGACCGAGGTTGCTCATTACCGTTAAGGTTGCGGGCGTGGGTGCAATCTGAAAGGTTTTTTTTTTTTTTTTTCCTCGTACCGTGGTTGTGTTGAACGTGTTTGTTTCCTTCAACCGTGGAGAAGGACACACGGACACACCAGTTGCTGTGCTCAGACTTACAAAGTAGCTATAGGGTTGGCTTGTTGTGCTCTGGATAGGCAGAGAGGGAATAGCTAGTCCGCTCTCTGTTTGGAGTATGGTAAGACTGTGTGCTCTGAAAAGCCGTGCATTGGACACGTGGTTAGGAGCGTTAAGTGGCTGTTTAGGTGGTTGTACAAAAACAACTACAAACCTTAGTAGGTTGACAAACTGACTTCGCAAATAGGACTCTTTGTTGACGGTAAGCTGTCATAAGTGGTAGCTGAGGTGGTCTTAGTGGAGTCTGAGCGACACAGTCAGTGGTACTAGCGCACGTTGGTGAAGAGAGAGCATAAAGGGAGGTGTGGCAGCTTAAAGCACTATACTGTGTAGAGTGTGTGTGAGGCTGCTGGTGTCCTTTGACGTGTCCTCTCTGTGTGGGCGTGTGTGTGGTTGCTTGCCTGTGTCTGCCATCAGAACAGAGTGAGCAAGGTGTGACTCTATCTCTATTTTACAAGTAGAGAGCATAGCTGTGTGCTGTGTGAGTGAGTGGGTGAGGTGGGTGTGCGCCTGTGCAAGACTGGCGGTAGTTAGAAATGGCTACTAGTAAGGCAGACAACAAGATCACATTCACTGGTAAAGAAGCATGGGTTTTGCAGCATAGGCAAGTAGTTTAAAGCTGTCACTCCACAGCTCCTAAGGAAGTTCTACAAGAAAAAGTAACCCATAAGCAATACGTTCGCAGGGAGAACGTGGTAGGAATACAACTACGGGGTAGGGAAGTGCCGCACTTTATGTTAGCTTGAGAAGAAGTGGCCGAGCTGAATAGTTGGGCAGACATAGACCGTGACGTGGTAAGGGAATACTTTGAAGACAAAACCAAGTGACCTACACGTGTGTGGCAGATGCCAAACCCAAAACCTTCTACTCAGACCTTCGATGAGGCGTTAGGGTTAGATGAAGGAAACAAAACCCCAACCCCGTCTTATAAACCGGTGTTCGGCAGCCCAAAGGATGAGGGATCCACTGAGTTTGAAGAAGAAGAAGAAGGTGAAAACCGTGACACTTCCGATCTCTATTCTAGAGGGGGATTGCAAGCATGGACAAACATAGGTTGTCAGCTGGGGGCTCAGACTCAAAGGGCGACGGCAGGAGTGGGTCCTCCCGCGAACAGACGGACCCCTCTAAGGTCAAAACCCCACTAGGGGGTGCTGATCAAGCTCGCGCACTGACACGACAGGTGATGGCCTATGATGGGAGCATACTTGCAGAAATGAGCAAGCAAAAGGAAAAGGTGTTCAATATCATCTATGACATGCTCGGTGGAGATGCCAAGGGGCTAGTGCGGGACTTAGCCAACCAGGAAAGTCTGAGGTTTGGTCAGAACCCAAAAGCTCTATGGGGCCGGTTTCAAGCCCGGTACAAAAGGTAGACACGCTGCCGACGTTCAGGGTAGGGTAAAGGAGTTGAATGACTTCCTTTTTACTAGCAAGCAGCAGTATGCGGGGCAGTGTGTGGACCTGAACGCTAGAAGAGAATGGTTGGCCGACTACGGTCAAGCCCCAAACGATAACCGGCTTCAACAGATAGTGAAGGACGCATTAGTGGGTCCCAAACAGTCTGACCCTAGAGTGAAGAAGGCGTGGCAGGTATGGGTGGAGATGGTCGAACTAAACCGGCAGCAATTCAAATGGGACTTCACAGCGTGGTTCAAGTTTGTGCAGGACCGTGCCTTAGAGTTGGACAAGAGGTTTGACCGCGCAAATGTGACTAGTTCAACTGAAAAGGGTTTGGCTGTCAGGAAGATAGGGAAGGGTAAGGCCAAAGATGAGTGCTGGATCTTCAGCGAGGAGGGCAAGTGCTCACGTGGTGCCTCGTGCCGTTACCTTCATATTGGGGGCAAGGTGAAGGGTGTGTGTTTCCTTTGGGGTCAGCAGGGGAGTTGTAAGTGGGCAGACACGTGTAGGTTTGAACACGACCCCGCCAGGCCAAGAAGACAACCACGAAACCGGCAGACACCCCTAAGGGTGACGAGCAGCAAGATTAAGGGTCCCAAGTGCTGTAACTGTTTCGAAAAGGGACATATCGAAATACTGTTAGAGGACGACGCGGACATAGCCAAGATGAACGAGAGACGTTGTCATGGGGTGGCAGAAGGGAAGCGTAGGTGCGTTGCTAGCTTGAAAGATTTTGAATCAAGTTCAATAGCATACATATCTAGGCAGCCACGCTCATCGATAGCAATTACTGTGTGGAACACCAGTACCAGCCGGGAAAACAAGAGAGTGATAACGCTTTGAGTTTGTGGGCCGCTGACATGGCGCGTAGGGATCATTTGCCCCTTATGTGTGAAATGGGTAATAGGGGCTTGGAAGCCAGATCAGTAGTGGGAATCACCCTTTGATGGTTGAAGCCATTGTGTGTCACGAGGCGGCGAGACGGGGAATCCCTTGGAACTGGTCTCTCCTTCCTATCATTCACTATGCAAAGCCCCGTGCCCCTGGTGAGTTTACTGCGTGGATCATCAATCGTCAGCCACTAACGTGGGAGTAGTCCGGAGTGCACTCGTGGAGGAAAGTGTACCGCTTATATGAACCCCATGCCGGTGCCCAAGCCAAGCAAATGTATTTCCGGGGTGGAGTATCTTCCTCTCGTGGGGGAGTTGTGCCCCAACAAGAGGTTACGGTGCCGGTGCGAGAGCAAGAGCCCCGGGGGTACTCCGCCGTCCGGTGGTGCCAGCCCCACGTAGAGAGAGTAAGGGTAGACCACAAGGGGCTAGTGTGCCGGCGGCGGTACCTGCCACTAAAGTCGAGATTGGTTCAAAGACCGAGCCGGCTGAGGCTGGTAGTGATGTTATGAGCCAAAACCTCAAATCTTGACTTAAAGCAAAGAGGGAGAAGGTACAAGGGATAAAGGTGAGGCCCGGACCGGAGGACTACCAACCTGATGGTTTGGCGGACATTGAGGGTGAACCTCCGGAGTTGCAGTCCGATACTGACCCTTCCTCGGAATCGGACTACGAGGAGGAGCGCGATGGTGAAGAGTCCCCTGCGAGAGGCCTGGACGAGGTCAAAGTTCGTAGAAACCCGGACAGGGTACCGTCTCCAATAGACCCCGACCCTAGCACTGAGGCAGACCCAGGTAGTAGTGATGAGACGGCCGGGACGGATAGCAATCCAGTGACTACGCCCTCAACTAGCCCGACGAATAGGCGTAGGTCGGTAGGTGCCCGTGCCTTTGGTTTCTTTGAGACTGTGAGAGCCTCAGTGAGTGGGATGCCCCAGTTTACGTCTCACACTAAGATGGTAGCACCTGAGGAACAAAAAGTGACTTCACTGTTGCCTTCACCTACTAGTCCCGGACAGTCGGCGGCGCCCTCCACATCAAGTGAGACCTCTAGCCCCACTAGACTAGTTACCGGGGAGCGAGAGAGCCGACTCAGAGCCGTGGCCGAACAACAAGAGGAGATGCGTAGACTACACCGTCCGGCCTTGGGTGGTGAAGAAGAAAAGGATGAGGCCGATTTCCGGAACATGTGGGGTGAGTGGACTAGGCTGTTGTATGACTGGGCGAAAGGAAGTGAGTACCCCATTAACAAGCCTAGGTGGCCGAGACATTGGGCCATAGAAGAAGCCGCAGCCAACAGTGCCGCTGTGTCTCAGCCACGTACTAGACCCTTCCGAGTCAGAGAGAGAGTTGTGAACGTCACCGGCGAGAGCGTGTTACAGAAAGAATACACTCATTTGCCCGAGCAAGAAGGGGAAGCTGATCCCGTTGACGATTTAGTGCGCTTCATGGTGGAACGCGGGTGGATGGCTAAATGTGCACGGTTAGCTGAGCATGCCCTGCTAGGACGTGGTGGTGATAAGGACCCCATGTTTGACTCGGGAGCTACCTTACACTTTGTGCCGTTAGGAGCGGAACACCAGCTGTTCAACGTAAAGAGAGGGATAAAGCGGGTAGACACGGTTAACGGGCAAACCACCGTGACTAAGAAAGGGTCCTTAGACATGCAGACTGTGAACGGCAAAGGAGAAAAGAACAGGCTACATCTGGGGAGTGTGTGGGTAAGCCTTAACCTTGATGAAACCTTAGTGTCCGGTCCACAGTTGGCCAAGGAAGGTATAGTGTGATGCTCGGGAGAAAGGGAGAGGGGTATATCACCAAGGCCCGGATCCCGGACATCCCCGACAGGCTTAAGGCCTGCATACTATACATGGACGCTAAGGAAAAGTTGTGGCGGTTCTTGACATCAACCGAGACGGACCAAGAGATGGGTGCGGATAAAGCTGAGGCTAGAGCTTTCTTTGGTAAGGAGATGGCCAAAGTCACGGAGTTGACTAGCGAACAGCTACATCAGAAATTTGGGGGCCCGGGCAGCCGCATGCAGCACCTCATCGGTGAGGCATATGGGATCAAGATAGTGGGCGGAAAGACCCATGATCAGGCTGTAAAGGACTGTAAGGAGTGCCCGGCTGCTAAAGCGGGCAAGGTGAATCATCCGGCAACCAACTGACGCAAGTAGATAAGTTCGAGGCGGTGTCTTTCGACAAGTCCGGGTGTTTGCGTAAGCCCCTGATGGGAGGTTATTGATACAGCATGGTGGGGGTCGAGGCCAACACCGGGTATGCGTTCAGTATCTTACTTAAGGACGGTAAAGCTGCCCCTCAAGTGCGGTTCATGAGAGGTTGTATGAACTCTCTTCAGACCCAAAGCGGTAAGCGGGTAAAAGAGGTCCGAGTAGACGGAGAGCACGTGTCCGTTGACTTTCAGAAGATGGTGTGGGCCACGGAGTTAAGAAGAGGATCAACACCGCTACCCTCAACGAACACAACAAGAACGCTTACTCCGAGGTGTCCCAACGGGACTTTTGGCGCAAAGCGCGTCATTATGATAACATGGTAACCCTACGATTTCTTGTGGTATCCGTGGCAACACGCTATCCTACTTCACAACCTTTCCCCGGAGCGGTCCGGAGGGGACGTCCGGATGTTCGAACTTATGCCGCGGGAGAAAAAGGTGAACTGGGTCGTCTACCTTCATGCCTTTGGGTGCCTCTGCCACGTAGTCATAGATGGTAAGCTGGGGCATGATGAAAGCCGCACGTACATGGCGGCGTGGCTTGGTTTGAGTTTGGGGCACTCTGCTCACTGGGTCCTATGTGAGGGACGGGTGTTTGCGTGGCGTAACGTCAAGAACTTCAACGATAGCCAGTCAGCCTGGCGGAGAATTCGAAGAAGGGGCTTGACAATGTCATGGAGCAGTTCAAAGGAGACCTCCTGGTAGAGATGCCGACCTGGATCAGTTGTTCGTTCCTAAGTCCCGGGTGGGGGTGACCGAGACCGGCGCAGTTGAGAAGCCTCAGGGTCAGGGGGAGTCCGATAGCTCCGACTCGGACGGCGAAGTGGAAGAGGTTACCCCGGAACAGGAAGCAAAGGAAGCCCTTGAAGAGGCTCATGCCCCAGAAGCCGATGAACCGGAAAGGGTGAAGGAGATCGGTGAGCTAAAGGGGAGGTGGGTCGAAACCGCGGCTACCCAGTGGGGTTGGGCTTGGGCTAAGAAGACCTATGGGCCCGGCTTCAAGGATAAGGTCCGACGTGGGCAGGTGCAGGACGTTAGCGAACCCATATGGGTAAAGAAGCAGAAGAAGCGCCAACCGGCGAATTGGGTAAAGTTCGAGGATGATGAGGCCCCGGACCGTATTAAACATGTTGGACACGGAGATAGTCAAGTACCTTTCCTCCGGTCCGGAGTCCGCACATGCGGCCACGTTCACGAGGCCGGTGGGTGAGAAGCAAGCCGACGAGTTGGGTTATTGGGATGACGCTCGGGCTGAAGAGATGTCTACACTCTGGGAAAAGGGGTGCTGTCGTAGGGTCCGGGCGGACTTAGTCGACAAGAAGGATATCTGTGAGGGCCGGTTCGTGGATGCCACCAAGGAGGCCGGGGGTAAGATCTTGAAGTTTAAGAGCCGATGGACGGCTAAGGGTTATTCAATGATCCAAGGCTGGCATTTCGGGAAGCGTGACTTCCCAACCCCCTGTGGCACTGCTCTTACCATCCTGATGCTATTCGCTCTTACGGTGTTCTTTGGTTTGATCCTGTCGAAGTGGGACGTCGGGACAGCCTATACGGAGGCGTCCGCGGCCGCCGCCGAACAGGGTTACTGCCCCACCTACATTGTGCCGCCATTTGGTTTGGAAGAACCGTGGGAGATTCTTAAGGCTCTTTACAGTAGACCTGACGCGGGACGTAAGTGGTGGCGTTACAAGTTAGTGCCTTTCTTAGAGAGTTTGGGTTTTAAGGCCCGTGCTGCGTTTCCTTGTTTCTTCTGGCGGTGGCTACCCGGTAAGGAAAAGCCGGACTTTGCCTTTGTGCACGTCGACGACATGATGGGAGCGTTCAGTGGCAAGGATGTTGAAGCGGAGTTCTTAGCTGCCGGTAAGAAGGCCTTTCGGGTCTTTAAGCAAGAGGCTCCTACAGGGGTGGTAGGCCTGAACATAGAGGATAAGGAAGACTGTCGGTTAGGCCGTACGATCAAGATCTCGCAGGAAGATTTCATCAAAGAGGCCGTTGAGAAGCTCCAGTGCACCGGTCTAGCCACTACCGACTCGCCGTGGTTGATGCCGGGGGTGCGGGCCGGTAAGCAATCCGTGTTAGAGCAATTTTCGCCGCAGCACATCGTAGGTGTCCTCTTGTGGACACGCATTACTCGGCATGAGGTCCTGGGCCCGCTCGGGGAGGTAGCGACCCATGCCTCAAAGCCAGAGTTATTTAATTATCAGCAGGCCGAACATGTCGTGCGGTACCTCAATGGTACACGTTCTAAAGGCATTCGTTTCACCAAAACGAACGGCACCCGCTTGATGTCGTGGGCCGACTCAAGTTGGAAGGGTACGCCGGAAGATCGCCGCGCCCGATTGGCGGGCTTTCATTTCATTCTGGGCGGCTCAGTGCTGCCTTTCTCTCCCTAAGAACGCGGCCCTGAGCGCGCGAGTGGAGGAGAAGGCGAGGGCAACGGGCGACGAGCTGGTGGCGTCGGCGTCCGACAGCGGGGATCCAGAGGAGGCGGCTGGCGCGCGTCTGGTGCCTGCGGCCCCGGAAGCTTCATTATGTGAGGCGGAGGTTTATGCAATGGTGGAGGCGTACCATGGGCAGAATAAGAGTGTGAATTTTGTGCAGGGAATTGCCGACGGCCGGGTCGCAGAAGCCATGAGGCCGTACGGGTGGGGGCAGTCCCCTATCCTGTACGGCGACAACCAGGGTGCGTTGGACCTCGCAGACACCAATGTGTTTTCTACTAGGAAGCTGGGCCACGTAAACCTGCGGTGCGCGATCATAAACCAGAAGGTGGACGCCGGGCTCGTCGTCAACGAGAAGGTGGCTTCCGCCGACAACATCGCCGATATTAACACCAAGGCTATGCGTGGTGAACCTTATGATCGGCGAGTTCGGCACGTCTCAACGGATTAAGGATGTACAAAGACTCGGGGACCGTTCCCCTCAGAGGGACAACACCCGACAGCGGCGACGGATTGGCGTGGTGGACCGGTGCCGTGCGCATCGGTAGGACTTTCAACGGGAAATGTTTGTGGACTCTTAAGTAGTAGTTCGCGTTTTAAGGACCTTGAATAGGCGACCCGATAGCAAGGGTATAGTATTAATAATACCGTGCGTCTATATTGCCGAACTCCACAGGAGACATAGGATAGCGCGGCACTTGCCAGGCTCTTTAGTTTTATTTTTGCTACTGTTGTCATTGGCTGAACGTTATGGGACACTGACTTGTAAGGAAATCTAATTAAGGGGGAGCATCAAGTCACAAGTTAGACATTAGATAATTAGACCCTTTCTCCTCAGTTATGTCCACTATTACTTAATCATAGTAATACTATCCGCGGCGTTAGTAGTAGTTGTTAATGTTATTAGTATTATTAGTCATTAATCATCGCGGCGGCAGTCAATCAGTTTTAGTACTTGCTCTGGTACTGGTAGCACCAGCTTCAAGTTTTACCATTACCCTTTTTGCCCATATCCGTGCGTTACATGGGTCAATTTTTGGACGGTACATCTTTTTTGACTTTGCCGGTAGTTTGGACTGGCGGGTATTGTCCTGGGGGTTGTCCTCATTATTGTTAAATTCTTCGTTCTGTGAAGTCCGAGGCTACGACCCGGTAAGAGGGGGACGCCCGGTTGCCGGTTCACGACTGGAAGCATTGTGGAGGCCTTTCAAGTGTCCATTGACTATGTGGTGGGTAATCATGTGGAGTCTTGTTGTATATTGCTCAGTTTTGGAACCGATCCTTGAGGGTTGATAGCCTCCGACTGATTAATATTTACCTCAGGCTGCTATAGTAATGAAACTTGAAGTTCAACCTGTGCAGGTGACAAAAGTGAGTTAGAGTGTGACCTATGTTGTATAAAATAATTGGACCTGTATATATACTTAAAAATAGTTTGACAGCCGAACTATACAATACTGTGACAGGTCCAACTTTGCCACTGTATATAGCTTTAAATTTGTGCGCAGGTTGAATTGAACTTGATCATCGCGTTGATTAGGTAATACCCGGTCACTCACGGACCTAATACCTTAGACGCCGGTTTGCTGAGAGACTCCGTTAGAAGCCACGATGCCAATCGACACTTTTAATCCGCACGTGGATAGCAGAACTGACAAACTCAAAGGTAATAATGAAACTGAAATAAAGTCCGCACGACTGTAATTATTACACAATGGTCAGTGTCCAATTCTGAATGCCAATATAACCGTTACGTCCGTTACTATTATTGACTAGAACTATACGGATATATTACTTACCAGTCAAAGTAATCACTAAAAGTAAAACGTAATTGTCCTACCAACGCTCCCCCTTACTTCTATGTCGATAATGCAAGTTATAAGTAATCAATACATCTACAATTAATAACTATTGCATATTACAGTAATGGCCCTTATTTCAGGTTCGAAAACTGAAATGACAGTTACAGTTTGACAACCTCAAATAATAGTTAAGTCTCAAAACTGAAAAATTGCCAATCCTGTCTAGTCCGCCCGCCTTCGCTTCATTGCCGCAATGGCATCTCGTAATGGCCTCTATTTCAGGTTGAAAAATTGAAATAACAGTCACGGTTTGACAACCTGAAATAATAATTTTGATACGATTAAAACAATAGCAAGTAGGTCCTTACAGTATGACCCCATCAGTACGTACACTTAATTACATTATTGACTCAATGAGTCCAATATAATTAGTTAAATTTGCCATTCCGCCAATAAAAACTACTCCCGCCGAATTCCGCTCTGTCGGCAGATGCTCTTCTTCCGCTCTTGCCGCGATCAACGACCGATGGTGGATAATCCACGCGCTTCGTTCTCGCGCTCGACTTCTACTTCAACGGAAACAACGCCAAAAAGATGCCGCTCGACTACCTGCGCAAAACACTTCCTGCACACTTCAAAGAGAGAAAACTCACAAAACAACAACATGAGTTGACTTTGCGTAAATTTGCGTATTTTGTGTGAGTTTGCAGACTTGGGATGTAAAATTATGGATCAAGTGTTACCATAAATTTACTAACGAGATATTCGAATTGGTCCTTAGGAACATGTTTGGTTAATACGTCTGCTATTTGTTTTTTAGTTCCTACCTTTACAAACTTAATCTTCTCGTATGCACTCTGCTGCTGCGAAAATTTCCGCGTCATTAGAACTTAGTGCAATTCTAGTCTGTCGCTTCGATAACCAAGCTACCGGGTCTCCACCCCAAAGCACTATATAACCTGTACGTGACTTTCCGGTTTTCTTACAGACCTTATGCGTAGCATCTGGCCATAAAGTAATCTTGGGGTATGTCCTTCTTTTTGTGACGATTTAGGCCCGTGAAATGCAACACCGCGATACGAACTTTTCAGATAATTGAAGATCCTACCTAGTAAAGCATAAACAAGTCCTGGATTTACTGTTTGCATCACGCTAGCTGCATTCAGTGCTTGATCAGCATCTGGACGTGTCATCTTAGTTAGAAACAAAAGTTTACCTACCAAACTAGGAATTGAATGCTTTCTAAGAGCGCTTGTTTCTCCCATAGGTTCGGGCTCATGTTCTGCACTAGGAATGCTTACTGGTCTAACATCAGCATATCCTACATCCTTTAAAATCTGTTTCTGATACTTCTTCTGATACAATAAAATGCGTCCTCCTTCCTGAACTATCTCTATTCCTTTGAACTCTTTAGCCACTCCCAAACGCTTAAGAGGATAAAACTTTTCTAGTTTATTAGCGAAACGGTCATACACTTGTTCGTTAGGAGCTGAGAAAATATTATTAAGATCATCTACATGGAAAATACCAATGATAGCATCTCTTATCGGCTTATCTTTTTCAACGAACATACATAAATCTGAGTCTAGTAACATGAATCCTAATTCCTCTAACTTAGGGGCTAAAATCTCATACCATCTCCTGCCAGCTTGCGGCGCGCCATACAGAGCTCCATCTACTCTCCATATCATGCCTTCATGCTCTTCACTGTCTATCCCATCGGGTGCATAAGCATAAACAGGATCATGCATTCGTGCATTTAGATAAGCATTTTTGAAGTCTATACCGTATAGCTTATGTCCACGCCATGCTGCAAGCTTAGACAAAAAGAGTAATGAGCGATGCGCGGTACAGGGCACAAATAATTGATCTGGGTTATAGCTAACTCCTGGCTCTACATATCTCCCCGCAAAGCTAACCTTGACTTAATGAACTTACGTCTCTTTTCGTCTAGTTTGACTTTATGTACCCATGTTAGTCTCACTACTTTTACTCCTTTTCCTTTCGCTTCCTTAGGGCTTACCCACGTGTAAGTGTTAAAAGACTTTAGAGCTTCAATCTCTTTATCCATCCCTGCTTTCAACTCTTTCGCGGCTAATCCCTCATCAACGATTGCCTTTGGTACTTTCAATGTCAGGTACAGTAACGCAGTGGTTTGATCCTCTACGATACTTTCTGCGGACATCTCGGGATGCTCTAGTTCTCCGACGGGTCTTATCCTATCCGATACTTTCTAATTTCGCTATCTGACATCTTTTCTACTTGACCGTCGTCAAAGACTACGAAGTGACTGGGCTTAGGCATCTTACGGACTTTAAGTCTCTCTCCCTTCTCGCATGGTTCTAAGACTTTTCCTTCTCTCTTAACTGATTGCCAGTTGTCTCCATATTCTTCCTTGGCCCATTCTTCTCCGAAAGCTACTCACGGAACACTAACTCTCTCTCCTGTCAATGTAGCTGCTTTAACTGCTGCCTTCTTTTCCGGAGGTGGTTGTGTAACTGGTGTCCTAACCTTAGCTTCTCGTTTCCCTCTCACTATGTTAGCTGTTGTGACTTTGTCACTTTGCTCCCAAGTGAGGCCCTTTGTGGGCGCGTCTCCCTCTACGTACCTCTACTAGGGTGGTCTGCTTCGGGGCTTTGCGCCTCTAACGATGTGACGGGTGTTACCCCATCATCCTTGTCGTCAGCTAGTTCTACCTTCGACTTTGATGGGAGACCGGAATCTGGACGGTGAATGTCTTTTCTGTAACTCCTCATGTTTGTCTAACTCCCCCTCATCTTTATGTTCGGGTTCGTCTAACGGCTGTTCTAGCTGGACTGTGTCATTACTCTCCCCCTCAGATTCCTCGTCGTCTCATCTAACTTCTCTGGGTGGGTGAGCATCCTTGCCAACTACATTGTGGTTAAAGCGTACATTACGCACATTTGTGATGACCTTTCGACCATCCCAAACTCGGTATAGTTCCTTAAATACATCGTATCCAAGTAATATCACACGCTTTCCCCTATAGTTGCCTTTGCCCACCTGCATTCCTATGTACGTTACACCTAAGCATCCTATAGGCTTAAGTTGTCGGATAGCTGGCTTGTAGCCTAGACATTGCTCAAAAGGTGATTGTGCAAGGTTGTGGCTGTGTGTTCCATTTCCGCCCAAAACTGGGGTGGTAAATTAGCCTCATATCGCATGGCCCGGGCTGGTCCGGCTGTGATGTCGTTTACCTTCGCAGCTATGGGACTGCCATCTTTATCACCTGGAGCACTAGTCTTCCAAATGAATTGTAGGAGTTTCCACCACTCTATAATCTCAGTTGGGACATCGAACTCGTTGTCGCAAGTGATCTGTCTGACTTTCTTCCCTGTCTGCCTTTCAAACCATGCTACCGCTTGCTTCAAACAGTCTACAAACTCGTTCTTGTATCGTAAATAATAATCTTTGATGTACCCCGAGGAATCGTCTGTAACGCAAAATTTATAGTACTTACCGTGAATTGACATTACCGCCCAAGGTCCAGAAGTACCTATTTGCAAAATCTCACAAGGGTAACTCGCTCTCCTAATTCTATTAACCTTAAATCTGGGTAACACTTTAGCTTTCCCCATCATACAGGCTTCACAAAATCTAACACTATCCTCGCTTCCTGTCAATTTTCTACCCATTGCCTTGCCTAATGCATAGGTCTTCGGTAAAGCTTTATGCCCACTACACTCAGTCTGATGTATGACGTAAATGTCAACGGGCTTACCCTTCTTACCTTTCTCAGGATACATAGCGTATAAAACGCTGCCTCTAGCTTCCTCGTACTCACTTACTCTCGCTTGCTTGCTCTCACTTTCTCTCTCTTTGGGGATTCCCGCCCCGCTTACCCCGTCTTATTCTTCTTCTCTTTCACTTTGGGGTTGTAACGCTCGTTTATGTTGAGGGGCTTGTCTTTCTCATTGTCCCAGCGATAGAGCATGCCAGGCATAAGTCTCCCCTTCACGATCACGTCACTCTCTTTAATTCTTATGGGGTGCTTTAGGATTAGTAGTTGCCCATTTTAGTGAATGATAGATCTGTGGTGGTTGTGGTCCATGTTTCCAGTAGACATAATGTTGACTGGCACCCTGTTGTCTAACAACATATCTTTCTTTACCAAAACTGGCTTTCCCGATCCATCTATTCTTGTCAACCTCGCTTCCCCCATGTTTCGCACCTCACTCTCTCCGTTTCCGGTGACTAAGCTAACGGGTTCAATCTCTCGGACGTTGTGTAAGATGTGCGGTGTGCATGCTATATCCCTGGACGATCCGCTGTGTTGAACTATCATCTTTTTCTTGCGTCCTACCGTCTCGCTATCGTCTACCATGAGATTGTGATCTTCCTCTTCTTCCTCCTCACTCCTTTTCTTTTGGGCTTTGTTCTTTCTTTCTCTCTCAAATCTCTCCTCGTACATCCAATCAAGCTCTTCTCGTGCCTCGCAATACGATTTAAAGCTTATGGGAATTCCCGACCTCATCTCCTCGAAGGTTCTGGAGTGTTCTAGGTTTTCCGGGTCAAACTCCTCATCATCCTCCTCCATATCTGAGTGTCCGTCTATCTCCCGTCTCTTCCTGTCAAACTCCTTCTTTCTCGCTGCTGCCTGTTCTGGACTGAAGAACTTGTATGCATCTCTTGAGTGTAACTTCCGCAAAAGTGCGTTCAGTGTAACCCCTCTCGCTTCTACCTCATGCCAAATCTTCATAAGGTGGGGCATCGATCGCACGATGAAAAGAGCAAATTGATTGTCGTGGTTCTTAGCTAAGTCGAGTATTCCATAGTCTAGTATTCCTAACAGCTCTGTGTAAAACTCGTTCTCTTTGCCGTCCGGGGCGTAACACAAACCCTCTTTCACTACTATCTTTTCTGCTCCCTTCGTTAACGCATATAGCAACCTAGCTGTTTCCGTCTTCTCAGGTCTTGGATGTCCTTCACTGTGTCTGAACTCACACTCCCACTTAGCTCTTTCCTTAGCTTTTGCACTCTGAGTGGTTCTAGCTGCTCGCTTCTCTATGACTGTCTCTCTTGTGATTTGTGGTGTGCCTGCTGCGTGCTTCAGAAATACCTCGTTCACAGCCCAAAACACATGTCAACAGTCCATCTGCCTCTGCTACTCTCTCTCCTTCCTTCTATGTCATCATCACGACATCTCCCGTTTCATCATCCAAAATACACAGGTTGTTCAGCTGCTCACTTATTCTCTTAAAGTCTTCAAAGCTTATTACCTTTCCGTGTTCTGTGTCTCTTTTACTGCTCTTCCCCACAGGTGTTTCGTGTGTGTGTGTGTGTCGCTTGTCTGCTCTGTCTGTGACTCTACACTGTCTCCTACTCTATCCAAAGGAGACGGACCTTGTGGTAGTAGCGATGGTGGCCAAGACTTTCCTTTACTTGTCCCTCCTACACGCTCATCAGCCTCATCGAATGCAATCTCTTTTTCAGCTCTAGTCCCGCCGGTCCTTGCCTCATTCCCTGGCAAAACAGCATCATTCCGTGAATCTGTACTTCTTTCTTACCGGGTTTTTCGACACTTTCCTTGTCTTTTTCTCCGATATTTGCGAGACTTAGCGAGTTTTTCTTCACGGGTTTTGCCGTATCTTTTTGCGAGATTTGCTGTGCACTCGCCCCCTTTCCCTCCCTCTCTCTCAGTATGCTTATCATCTCACTCTCTGACGGATAATCACGGGAAGGACGTGGGCGACGTGAAGGGTCTTGTGCTAGGTCAATATCAGGGAATAGTGGGTCTTGACGGGCATGATAACCACATAAGTCTGCATACACTAGCCTCTTTGCTGCCTCACCCGCCTTGCCCCAACTCCCCCCCTGTCCAAACTTAACTCCACACTGTTCTCCCTTCCAGTTCAGCCCAGTACAACGAGTGGTTAGTGGGCCTGTGGTGTGGCTCTTAGGAGTGAATGGGACGTGGTGTTTCGTTCTTTGTCTGTCTAGAGTTCTGAGGGGGTGTGGCGGTTTCTCACTTTTCCGTTTCTCTTTCTCTTTCACTTGCGAGGGTTTTGTTGCAATGGTGAGGGTTGCACACGTTGTGTGTCTCGTGAGGTTGTGAGGGCAGGAGTGGTTGTTGTAGAGGTGTCGGGGTGTTGAGCACTAGTGAGAGTGCGGAGTGGAGGGATATGGGGTCTGTCTCGGAGTGTGTTTCGAGCCAATGGAGCACTCGACAGTCCCCCCCCCCCCCCCCCCCCCCACGGGCTCTTGCGGGTTGATCTAAGGGTTTGTTGTCACTTTGCTCCTTTGGAGGCTCACTATCCTCCTCGCCCTCTTGCTCTGCTTCACGAGCAATAATGCTTTCCCCACTTTCTATGTTTCCCTCCATTGCTTCTTCTGCACCCTCCAACATGACTAGCCCATACTCTTCTTCTTCTGAGCTGTCTTCCCCTTCAGACTTGTCTTCTTCCTCTTCACCCTCCTCTCCTACTTCTCCCCTCATAAGAGTGACTCCTTTGGCTCCTTTCTTTCTAAATTTGCCACTCTTGTCTCTTTGCTTCCCCTTTGTGGAGTTAGAGTGAGCTGACTTTGGATTAGTTCGTTTGGGGCCTGACTTTTGTTTGGGGCAAAAACGCTTTGTATGTCCGGATCCATTCTGGTGGCAGTTATAGCATGTCGCTGTCAGCCACCACTCCTGCTCTGAACTATCACTTCCATTCTTGTTGCCCTTGCCCTTCCCGTTCTTAGTCCATTTCTTGTTCTTCTCTCTCTCTTCTCCATTCTCTCCTCCCTCTCCCTCTCCAAACAGTATATTCGCTTCCTTACCCTCTCTCTTCCTCTCTTTCTCCTTCCTACGTTCCTTTCTCAGTCTCTTCTGCTTCGCTTCCCACAACACGTAAATTTCTCTTGCCGACTCTACCATATCATCATGTGTTGGCCTGCTCGCTGCTGCTAATCTATAATGATCATTGAGGTATGCGAGCCCATAGGCCTCATGCTCTGCTAGCTTCTCTAACAACCCATCTACTGCTTCCTCTGGCTCAAAGGGCTTCCCTCTCAGAGCTTCTAGCCGTTTCTTCTGCAGTAGATGTTGTGTTAGTTACTCATCCATATCCTCAGTCGGTCTCGGTCTCATCTCTTTACATGCTTTCTCCTCTATGTATCTCGCCGCACCACTTAGATTACCGTATTTTGCTTTGACAATGCAGACTTTCTCAAACGGGCAATGAGCGTTTTTACTGCGAAGAAATTGAATCACCTTAGATTCCGAGAATGCCGTTGTTACGAGAAGTTGAAACATTCTGCAGCGATGCAGATACTGTTGTTCTTCTCTATATCTCTTCTTCCTCAGCAAGTACACGTCCTTGTTGGTTCTTGCCATCGCTCTTTTCTTCTTTTTGTTCGCCCTATCCTCCCAAGCTTTCTTCTCTTCCTTTGAGAGGTCTTTCCAGTTGGCAGGTTTCTCTGTCTGTGTCTTCTGGTCTTGTGGTGTTTGTGTTTGGCTACTTCTCTGTCTCTGTTGTCGTGTTTGTGTCTGTGTCTGTGTCTCTGTCTCATCTTCTTCGTCTGATCCTTCCGGTATGTCCACCTCGTGTGGTTCTCTCGGTTCTTCCATTTCTTCTGCGGCTTTTCTCATCCTGTCTCTATCAAAACCATATCTTGTTTTTGCCGCTTTATCATCCGTCTTGGAAAGCATCATGAAACATATCCCCGAGTGTTGTGCTAATCCCGTAGGCATACTCCTCTATCTGGTAATAGCAACTCTGTAAATCTTTTTTATTTCCGCTAAACGTGTGCGACATCAATTGTCTCATGCTGATCGCATGGTGCCGAAATTCGTTTCCCCAGCGGCTCATAACCGTTGATTAGGTAATACCAGGTCACTCACGAACCTAATACCTTAGACGCCGGTTCGCTGAGAGACTCCGTTAGAAGCCACCATACCAATCGACACTTTTAATCCGCACGTAGATAGCAGAACTGACAAACTCAAACGTAATAATGAAACTGAAATAAAGTCCGCATGACTGTAATTATTACACAATAGTCAGTGTCCAATTCTGAATGCCAATATGGACCGTTACGTCCGTTACTATTATTGACTAGAACTATACGGATAAATTACTTACCCGTCACAAAGTAATCACTAAAAGTAAAACGTAATTGTCCTACCAACGCATCGGATACATATTCAACTTTTTTTATACAAGGTTAACTTCACTTATTATTTTTTTACGCAAGCACTGTTTTATTAATATTCACAGGCTAACTTCTAATAGAATACTTACCACTCGTAGAGCTGAGTGGGAAAAGAAGAGATAAATTGAAGATGTATTGTACTATCATCAAGAGATACAAAAAATAAAACATGAGTGAGTGTTAAAAAAAAAAAAAAAAAAAAAAAAAAAAAAAAAAAACAGTCATACTGAAATGCAGATTTAACTTTTTTTTTTTTTTTAATAGTTGTTTTTTCAAGGTTTTTTTTCAATTGGTTTTTTAGGCTAAGTTGAATGTCGCCAGTAACAAGAGAAGAAGAAGAAAAAGAAGAAGAAGAAGAAGAAGAAGAAGAAGAAGAAGAAGAAGAAGAAGAAGAAGAAGAAGAAGAAGAAGAAGAAGAAGAAGAAGACTCAAGAAGAAGTTGAGAAGAAGAAGAAGAAGAAGAAGAAGAAGAAGAAGAAGAAGAAGAAGAAGAAGAAGAAGGAAGATTGAAGAAGAAGAAGAAAGAAGAAGAAGAAGAAGAAGAAGAAGAAGAAGAAGAAGAAGAAGAAGAAGAAGAAGAAGAAGAAGAAGAAGAAGAAGAAGAAGATCGCCACTTGAAACATTCACTGCTCCAATGATAATTGATCATCATTGCGCAACTAGAGTAGAGCCCCAGCCTACGGTAGATAAACTTTTGAGAAACAGGCTGTCAACCGATGATGATTCTGAACTAGATTTGAGTAATGACAATTCACATAGTAGGGCGGCCTCGTGGGAAAGATTTTGATCAGCACTAACTTCCATTTTTGTAATTATATATATTACCCGCTGAGGCTCTTTCCGTCGCCGGTTCAGGCCGATCCAAGGTGCGTATTTCGCTCCAGACCGTGTCATTTTATTGTCTGGCTGACTGTCTATTTTTGTACCTCATAATTTGATTCCGCGCGCTGGTTTTGACAAGTATATATTGAGAATCTCTCTCTCTCTCTCTCTCTCTCTCTCTCTCTCGCTTCATATATCATAGCATGTGCAGCCTAAGTCCTCTGTGTGCAGTGCCGTCTTTAATCCTACTTCTTCTCAGACTATCATGGCCGGTCTCGCATGCTAGAGGCAAGCCTGCGCCGGCTTGCTGCTGTGCGGCAGTGTAGCGCAGGTGTGACTGAGGGTTTCTGAGCCACCGTCAACTCCCAAGGCTTCAAGGCTTGTCAACTTTTAAATCAGTCATGGCTTCACCCATCTATTCAAGCTCATTACAGTGAGGAGGCACAAGAAGTAGCGAGCGTGGGCTCATGCAGCTCACACTGGAAAAGTCTGTTGAGCAGTCAGGACCGAGGACCAGCTGCAAGAGCAGTCTCAGTCCCAATCGCCGTCATCTGAGCCAGCACACACACAGCACACACAGCACACACACACACACACGCACACACGCACACACACATACACACACACACACACACAAACACACACACACACACACACACACGTCAGCAGCCAAGCCGAACGTAAAGCACGCAAGCAGCCAAACAACATCAACATAGGCAGCAAACTGCAACCATGTTGAGGAGCGATTCTTATCATTAGTATTATCGTTGTTATCATTACTTTAAGATTATTATCGTAATTATCCCTGAAAGGTGTTGGTGAAGGGGGTGGGGGGAAGGCTTGGAGCTGCCCTCTTGAGGGTGTCAGTAGAGCTATCGGTCACATCTTCGTACTCCCCTCGCGGGTGAGAAGATGGAGGCACATGTGCAGATTTGCATCCTCCATTGACAGAGAAGCACTATTACTATTACTATTACTATTACTATTACTATTACTATTACTATTACTATTACTATTATTATTATTATTATTAATATTATTATTATTATTATTATTATTATTATTATTATTATTATTATTATTATCATTATTATCATTATCATTCTTATTATTATTATTATTATCATAAGTGGCACCGCGATAGCCCAGTGGTTAAGGTCTACCATCTGGGACCTGTCGCCAGTTCGATTCCCGTCGGTGCCAGTATTTTCAAAGGATATTTTCTTTGAAAGTATTGGTCGTCTGGAAGGCTTGGAGCTGCCTTGCGGGGGTGTCAGTACAGCCTATCGTCAAATCTTCGTACTCCCCTCGCGGGTGAGACGATGGAGGCACATGTGCAGAAATGCATTCGCCATTGACAGAGAAGCACTATTATTATTATCATTATTATTATTATTATTATTATTATTATTATTATTATTAGCCCTGTCGCCAGTTCGATTCCCGTCGGTGCCACCAGTATTTTCATTGAACATACCGCTCCGTCTGGACCAGTATTTTCATTGAACATACCGGTCCGTCTGGAAGTGTTGGAACTGCCCTTGCGGGGGTGTCATTAGAGCTTATCGTCAATTCTTCGTACTCCCCTCACGGGTGAGACGATGGAGGCGCATGTGCAGAAATGCATCAGCCATTGACAGAGAAGCACTATTATTATTATTATTATTATTATTATTATTATTATACTGTTACTATTGTTATTATTATTATTATTATTATTTAGGGAGTACATAGGCCATCGGTCCTTTCCATGGGCTGATTGGTATAAAGCTCCTAGAGTAATGTTCTATGCCGTCACTTCCTTTATTCCACCGATTGGTGTGGAGACTTTCCTTATGGAATGGAGGACTGGATGCACATGGCCTTTTGGCTCAGCAATTGGCAGGAGATACACTATTATTATTATTATTATTATTATTATTATTATTATTATTATTATTATTATTATTATTATTATTGAGGCTATGTTGTTGTGTTGGTTCCGAGGCTCTGTTGTTGTGTGGGTTCCGAGGCTATGTCGATGTGGGTTCCGAGGCTATGTTGTTGCGTTGGTTCCGAGGCCATGTCGTTGTGTTGTTTTTATAAGACATACACCACGTGGGATCAAAGGGGTATTTACATTCCGAGATCTAGGGGTGGTGACGGGTTTCGAGGCGTCTCAGACACTTACCACAAAACGTCCTCATGCGCTGGCAGACCGCATGAAATGTCTGCTACCCCTGTGAGTACCTCCATGCGGGACCTACCCAGTCTCGTGGAGCTCTCACGCGGGGAAGATCAATCATTTGTAGTTGATTTCCTGCAAGGTACCCGACACTGTGCGGGTAGTAGGGACTTCCTTTTGGGGCCTTCTATGCAGGATGGTTAGAGTCACTCTTCCCTCCCAAAATACTCACTGTAGTCCCTGTTGGGTCGAGGGATGGAGGCGCATGGCCCTCGGGCTCAGCCATGACAGATCAATATATATATCTATATTATTATTATTATTATTATTATTATTATTATTATTATTAGACACCGTGATAGCCCAGTGGTCAAGTTCTACCATTTGGGCCCTGTCGCCAGTTCGATTCCCGTCGGTGCCACCAGTATTTTCATTGAACATACCGATCCGTCTGGACCAGTATTTTCATTGAACATACCGGTCCGTCTGGAAGTGTTGGAACTGTCCTTGCGGGGGTGTCATTAGAGCCTATCGTCAATTCTTCGTACTCCCCTCACGGGTGAGACGATGGAGGCGCATGTGCAGAAATGCATCAGCCATTGACAGAGAAGCACTATTATTATTATTATTATTATTATTATTATTATTCATTATTTATTATTATTATTATTATTATTATTATTATTGTTATTTTTATTATTATTATTATTAT